>JAMKCH010010098.1:0-52398 GCA_023653785.1 Ophioderma brevispina
ATACGTGCACGTCATCACTTCATACTTTAGACAAGACAAAGTATAGTTACAGTGTAGACAGTACTAGAGTAGACATGCAGCTACTATGCCTGCTGTCTGGAAAGTAGAGAAATTGTGTGTGTGTTTATACAAATCCTTCTGAGTTCAGCATTTTGTCATAATTTTTAGAAGAAAATTACAAGTATCATCAAAACCTTTATTCAAACATTTGATTTAAAATGCAAAAATAATGCAAACAATGCAGAGTCTAGCCATGTACTTGTGGAGACATTCATGTTAGGCCTGGTTCATAAAATGCATTATTCAATTAGGAGTCACCCATTCAAATTAAAGGTGCAATCAGTGATTTGCTCTATCAGAAAATCTTTTAAAAAAAATCATTTGACAATCTAAATTGTGCATATTTTTGGAGTGTGTTAGTGGTTTCAGATAATCTAAAAGTGATAAAATCAAAAGTGGTCATAGTCGTATTTCACACCCATGACATCATCTCGTAAAAAACCTCAAATGGTGAAGTGTACGGGCAAGCTATTAAACAAACCAATCTGGGGCCTATTATACAAATATTGACTGCTCATGAGGGAAATGGTGCAAAATAACTACCCGAGGTGACTGGAGACCATGGCCTACTATTTTCCTGAGACCGAAGGTCGAGGGAAAATAGTATATTCACTGTCTCCAGTCACCGAGGGAGGGAAAAAAAGTTCCCATAAAACCTACTATTTCCCCCATCATGGGGAAATAGTTCATTTTTATGGGAACTTTTTTCCCTCCTGTGAAATTTTGGGGAACTAGTATACAAATATTTAATGATCATGAGGGATCTTGTGGAATCTATTGGCCCCCGTGGTGAACTGGAGGGCGTGGGGTACTATTTTCGGTCGAGGGAAATTAGTACCCCACGCCCTCCAGTTCACCGAGGGGACCAATAGATTCCACAAAGATCCTGAATAAGATCATTAAATATTTGTTTTATATCCTTCATGAATATATTTTTTGTTCATTGATTGGTTAAAAGTGAAACTGAGCCTGAGGCCTACTTAACAAAAAATAGGCCTTGCCTGTACTGTACCCTGTAGGCTAGGCTAGCCTATGGCTAGGCTAGGCTAGGCTAGGCAAGAGCTTGAACATTGACTGCCTTTTAGGCAGAGGAAAGTCCGCCCCATTTACGATATCAACACCATTTCGGTAAATAATGATGCTGAAGTCTGTACCGAATTTACTCCCGGAATTTACTGCATATAGCATGTATAGCTCACCTTTCTGTTTCCGTGCACAGTCATGCAGTGATGCAGCATTGAGATCACATCAGCGTTGGCCAATCCATGGCATTAAAATAAAAATCACTGCGGGAATCACCGGTGTTGTTTACACAACTCCTCGAACACTGATAGAACATAACGTATTTAATTTTTTATTGTATTCTCCTATCCTTCAGAAGGTTTCCACTGTTTTTTTTGTTTGGCAACTTGGCACAGCATGTTGTTGCACGGGTGTCCGACGAAATACCGCACAATGCGTCAAAGGTTTCCTTTTTAGAGCAATACTACTACGACTACACATACGTTGAGAAATACAGTCTGTGCTCTCTCATGCATCGTACAGTCGTAGCTTAGTCGTATTGACACAGCGAAAGAACCGACTAAAGGACGATAACACAGGTATCGAGGCTATGAGGGAAATAGGCCGCCTTTTCCCTAAGGGAAGATAGGCGCCTAATTTACCTGTGATCTCCTTTCGCCTCTTTCTTCGCAATAGTTAAACTATTTTGGTCATGTGACGCACTTTTAACCAATCATGACATGAACATTTCATGAGGGTATTCTCAATCGTTTATATCACTGATATGTATCTCGCAATCTATTGACAAATAAAGAAAATTTTTATGTGTTATATAATTAAGATATTCCCAAAAGTATGCTAAAATCAAGTTGGACTTTATAGTTAACATTGGCTACATTTTGATAGTACTACTTCCTACCCAGTTTTCAATATGAAAAGTTCTGTTTTTTCTGCATATCTTTTTCATAGAGAGATGTACTAGTGTAAAGCAGACCAGCTATCTTATCAGATTATATAGTGTGTCAAATAGAAAATTGGCCTAATATCCTGAGACAGAACATAGGCTTTGTATTATATGGTGATGAATTTTTTTTATTGTGGGGGGGACACATCTAGATCAGATGTCTGGTCTATTTCATGACATTCGTTTAGAAGCTTCTAAAGAATAGCTTGTACTTGATTATTAATTTTAAATGTAACACATCATTGTTAATAGTATTACAGTATTTCTGCTTGCAATTTTTCTAAATACCTTTTGCTTGTCCAAATAAATTCCCCACACCAGGCTAACACAGTGCTCATACTTGACTTTTAGCTTGTCTTTTAACAGTTGCGTCATATCAAGTCAATTCATGTTCACTTTGATTGATTGATTGATTGTGATGGATCAATCAACCAATCATCAGCCAGCTTCAACCAATCAATCATCAATCACTCAATTTGCCGTGCTTTGAATGTGATGCGACATGATGCAACGCAAGTGCGTACCCACGTGGGGGGAAGGGGGCGCAAGCAAATCCCCCTGCCAGCCCCCCAATGAACTGACCGTTTGTACAGTGGCTAGAGCAGGGCTAAATTTGCCCCTCAGAAATGGCTCGTCACCCCCTTCTGTCCCCGTTGGCAAAGGTCTGGTTACGCCACTGTTGCAACAGTTAGATACAAGCCCACTTTTAAGTCCAAAAATACCAAGAATAAATTGTGTGATCTGTACAAGCTTGTATCTTGATTATTTTTTAAATTATTATTGGAACAGAATTATGGAAATAATATTTATTTCTTGACTGCATGACCTCTGATAAATAGGATAATGAGTATCTAGAGTTAAAATACTGCATAGTGTTATATTGTAATATATCATTCACTGTTTACTGAATTTTGTGAACTGATGGACCACGGTACCCATTTTGCACACCTTTTTCCGTCACCCTAGTGACTAACCAATGTCACTCTACCCTTATCGATATAATTCAGGCCCTTGAGGGTGCTTCCTGGGTCTGATTGAGGTACAATAAGGTCACAATTTTGCCACATATCTTATTTTCTGAAGCATCATTAGGAGCATGCACGATGGAAGAAAACAGGCTGGTGAGTTAACTCCCAATAAAAAGTCGGCAAATCAGAACATTTTCTGTGACCAAAATTACACAAAAGTAGCCTAGCATTAAATAGCTCAACTATTTATTCATTTCACTATCATGCACTGCATTTAAGGTGCTTGTTTCAATCGTCTTTGGACCCCCGAGTGATTTACCCGGAAGTAGTATCAATTTTGATATCTGAGGAAAGACCGTATTTTTCTAGTTGTCCCGGAAATTTCACGCTTTCAAATCCATTTCTTACTTAAGATACAGATGAAAAAGTACCGTTTTAAAGGTAACCATCAATTATTAGCACGTAGTGAATAGGGCGTTGCCTATGCATCATCGCGTATAGACAAAAAAAAAACGCAAGTTGTTTTACCACGATCTGTACTTGATGGTCAGTGTGTACAAAGTGTCAGGCTCTCATATCAGTAGAGAACACGATGACAGACCAACAATCAGAAAAGCACCTTAAGCAAGCCAAGTTTCTGAATTTTGCGAATGGACTAAACAATATCTAGCCATTATCGTTTCATACTCCATCCATGAATTCTAGTGGCATAACCACGAGGGGGCGAGGAGGCAAATACCCATCTGTGGGGAATCTTTTCCCCTCTTGCCCCCTGTGGAATAAGTGTAATTCCTGCACAAATGCCATTTTAAACTTTAATATATGTTCCCCCTGAAATTGAAAATGTATGTGTCCCCCTTTGCTTTGCCAACCCTCACCTAACCCAAAAAAGCTGGTTACACCCACCAAACTGAATTTCCATGGTTTAGCCACATCAAGCTCACTTTGTCTTCAATGTCTACTGAAAACTGGCCCTTTTTGACAATGATGGGTTGGTAGTGGTGGAGATTTAAAGAAAACATGTTAGCAAAAAGGAAAAACTTAGTTTCACAAACATTGGCAAAAGTTAATAGAAACGTGAGAATTTGCTAAATCCCTCCTGGCCCGCGCAGATCAATGGTAACAAGAAATTTGCCATTAAGCGGCCAATTTGTCATGCTTGAATTAGACTTAGACATATAAGCCTATGGGTACAGTGAAGTCTGTTTCACTTCTTTTTGTATAAACAATTCAGTAACCCTGTGTTATCCTCACTCTGGTGTCCCAGTCGATACTCAGGTAAAAGGTCGATACTCAGGTAGAAGTTCTCTTTGTAACTATGGATCAGTTCAGGGTAAAGTATAAAAAGGGCTTGTTCCGATTTACGTCCTCTCTGACTAGCCTTTTTCAAGGCTGTCCGCTAAGAACTGACAAACTTCTAACTTTTTTTTTTATGACATTTATTCTCAATTATTTTTTGAACATTGTGTTGCAGATTGAAATCAGTTCTTTAGCATTGAGGGGCTACCCTGTCTAGAGCAAGATCAATACAAAATAAATTGGTATACTCCGTGTGGTCTATTGTGCCCACTGGATCTAGGAGCCTTCTAATCTGGGTATAAAACCACAAATACCTAATGTGGTCAGGTGCAGTTGCTATGCTACTCAGGGCACTGCCTAAGTGGATTTATTTGAACTTCTAGTGGAAGGCTGCAAACACGGAACATATGCCCTTGGAATGAGAGCCATCAAATTAGGTGGCTTGATCAATGAATTTTTGCCATGGTATATTGCTATTTCTTTAGTTAATGGGAGGGGGGGAATATCCTCCACTCCTCGCATTATTTCTCCTGCCTAATATGATCTGTGACTTATTTTATCAAACGTGTGAACCAGTGAACAAAGTTGGTAGAGCGCCTTGAACAAGCTGTCACTACCCTGAGCCTGGCACTTGCATCCCAGTTTGATGGTAATAAGCGATAATGCATATCGCAAAACCCTATCCCTTCTTTGTAATTTTGGAGGTTAACCTTTAAAGGAACTATGTTCATGATCTGAATATTTGGAAAATTTGGTCTGGATGCAGCTGAGTAACGTAGATTACATGTAATCAAATAAGTTGAAATTTGTCCACATTTGTTGAGTATTTTTTTACCTTTTAAATTCCCGGCCCAATAGCTTACTCGAAAACGATTCCACAAATCCACATCCGCAGGCAAATGGTGACGTCAAAGTGATGACCATCCATAATTACGTCGTTGTGACCATCATAATCGCAGTGTTGCCACTTCAATAATATTAAAACACACAACGAAATGAAACAAATGTCATTCTGGGTCACTTTTTTGTCTATTTTATTATTACTTTCATTAATCCTCAATATTACGTGTCAGCAATAACAATTCGAGTCAACACGATGTTTTGGTCATCACTTTGAAGTCACGAGGAGAGGAAAAATTGGGCGCTTTTGATAAATTAAGCCCGGTGGCGAAAAATCCGCCCGTTTTCTTCGTATGTTCAAAAAAAGAAAAAATTAAAATGCCTCTATTTTGTTAATTTTACATCAAATTGTATGTATTTTTCGAGGAATTCGTGATGTATTGTACATATATTTTATGAATGTAAGTCAAAACTGAGCGTGACAAAAATCTGACATATTCTTTAAAACAAATTGTTTGTCCCTATGAGGGAAAAGGAAATATATTGAAGGCTGAAATTCATGCCAACAATGAGAAAATCTAGACTTATCTGGTACCATAAAATTTATAATACTTATGGTTAAGTTGGGAGAGGGTCCCAAGACAATCGAAAGTTTCCAAAACCAGATCATGAATCTTTAACAGGGAGTCAAAGGCTCCGGTTTCAGAATGCACACAAGTAAACTGTTTAAAACAGGGAGATACAGTAGGGCTTAGAACAGTACTTAATAGGTTACTGTATATAGTGGGATTATTTTTGTAGCTTTCTATTTCACAATTTCCCTCCCAATACATTATGTTAATTACATAGTCCCTTATTCCTGTATATGTATCTATACAAGGGTTGACAAAAATCAGAAAGACGAATCAAAACATATGCATTTTGAGAAATGTGATTGTTTACTATTTTATACTAAGCAAATCTAGTCATTATTCAAAATGACAGATCTCAAAAAAGTCTCATATATGCGTACTGTAAGCAAAACATTAGATAAACTTTAGTAAACAAAGAATATAATGTTGACAATTATGAACAGCAGAATTTAAAGAAATTCTTTTAATATTTCTCTGAAGTGCTGAGTTACGTCCTTACTACGGTAACTTGAAAACGGTAATCTGTGAGTGACATCTTCAATATGCTATGATTGACACATTATTTCAATCCGATGTTTAAGGATGTATCCCCTTTGAATGTTTTAAAAAGAAAACATCAATTAGCGGGATAATGGAGTAAAGCTGTTGAATTCCTGGAAGTGATGCAAGCTATGAAGCCGCAAACTCAGTGTTTGGCCAATACCAATTCCATCAGAGGTCGTAATCAGAGTTAAGGCTTCCTGTTAGTAAACAAAGTGTGTGCACCATTGAGATTTGGTGAAGTGTTATTTTGCTTTATGCAATAGAAGTAGAATGAGTTAAGGGTTCATGGTTTCAGAAATTGTAGGTGTTTTACAGATTTTTTCGGTACCAAAAACACAAAATCACAAAAAATCATCCTTTGTGATTCCAATTTTAGATGGTAATATTATTTAACTGTGTTGGTAATAATAACTTGTTCAAAATTTTCTATACATTATCATATTAATGATATGACAACTCATATCAATTTTATATGTGAGTTTAATAGTACTTACATTATTGGTTGGTACTTATCTAAATATGTCCTTTGGTTGTTTTTACTGAAAAAAGGGGCATTTTGTGATTCTAGCACCCATCTTGTGCACAGTTCACTAGATATATCCCCAAGAAAATGGTCAATTCCAAAATTTCAGTTTGTTTGTTTGTTTCACATTTATTCTTTACCCCTGGGTCCATATTAGAGGAAAAAAACTTACGTATTTTCTTTGTTCGTCCATATGTGGCCAAGCATTTGATTTAACAATGTTGTTTTTTTATGTTATATGCAATGTCTGTATCACAGGGGACCATAGGCTACTCTGTTGTAATTTCTGTCCGAATTGTTTTTTAGACTAGATTGAATTTGCACGCCCAGATTAGACACCGTATATATGCTTACAGAACGGTTCGATGATAGAAAATCTCAACTTTTTTTTAGGAAAAGTCGGGGAGGGGGGGGGGCTGTGGATCATGAAATGCCCCTTTTAAGATACATTGTATATGTGTTGCTCTATATAAGGTATAAAAAAAACAAGCTTGTCTTCCGAAGAAAGGTGAAAAATGCTAATGCGAAATGACGGTTGTTCTTTTTTTTAATGCATTTTGGATTTTTTCAATTTTCGGCCCGGCTTTGCGGCCAAATTTTCATTTTTTTTCTAAAATTTTTTACAACAAAAATGTAAAGTGAGTAAAACCTAAAAAAAAAAAAATTATGCGGTCAAAAAGCAATTTTAAACCTAATGCGCGCGGTCTTCTGAGACAACTTGTTTTTTTTCTCGGCCTAACATGCTTTTCATTCTTTATAGCATCCATACCTTGTATTATATTGCATTTATTATTATTGATGTTATCTTATTATCCTTTGTATGTGTTAAAGTTGAGATGAAATTAAATAAAATTTGAATTTGAATGAACAAGCCACTGCTTCACATGACACTCAGGACTGCCATTCTCAGTAGACTAATTTTACCAATGAGTTGCTCGTCAACATAATCGGAGCAGGTGTGATGCATTTGCATTACTATTTTCGTCTTTTCAAAGAATGGAATTAGCTGGCATATTGTGCTTCAGGCCAAGAAAACAGGGATAGCTTCCCGCTCGCATAGGTGTTAAAAAATTGTATTTTTCCACATTTCTTGTTTTAAAGGTTTTTTAAAGAGATTGTTAACACTTTAAAAAAACTGGTCGAGGAAAAGAGAAACATTTGGCTGCGAAGCGGTCGAAAGAAAAAGGCACCTAAAAATGTAATGAAAAGAATTTACGCGTAGCGCATAACTGGTCTGACTAAAAAAAATGCATAGTGCTTTGGGTTTTGAGATACAGGAAGCTGACAAGACAAATTTTTCTTTTTTTAGTCTCAGAATTTTTTTATATATCATAAAGGATACTCTTCCAACTTCTGCTGGCATATTTGTAAGAAATTTGATTCAAACTACAATTTTTGCTCTACACAGAATATGTTGCAACAGGTCAGTGTTCAGATTTCAATGGCAAAGAGTATATTCAATATATTCATATGTATTTTATATACATGCAATTTCACCAAGTATAGCATTATTTTTTGTGACCAAAAATGTATTTGACAATCTGCTGATTGTTCATTAAATATGCTGCTTATATATAAGGCGTTTACACTGGACAAAAAGTCGTCATCGAATTAACTTAGGTCGTAATCAAATTCATTTCCGCGATAAGTGAAAGCAGATACGGTCATAATTAGGACGCAATTCAAAAAGTCGAATTTCAACGATGACTTTATCATCATTCATTTGAGTTGAATTCGAATAATTCGTAATTGTATTACGACTTTCGTGAGTGTAAACGAAAGTCGTTATCGATTTCAAGTTTACCGAGCATGACACCTGATTCAAGGCCATACACTTCCGGCCTATCACCAAGCAAGCACGTAATTCGTTTTTATGAATGCGAATTCAAAATTAGTGTTAAGTGTAAACAACTACAACACAAATAAGTTTATGCTAATCCTTAGTTGTCATTGAAAAGAAAAGTAAATTCGACAACGACTTTTGCCCAGTGTAAACGCCATAATAGATATTCACTTTTTCTTTCGGATCTCTGTTGATCTGTAATATGAAAGGTAGGAATGGAGATAAGGGGGATTTTCACATCGAGCTGAGGAAATCCTCATTACAAAGGTCCTTCCAATGCCTGTTCAAATGATAAAGAGTGTGAAAATGTTATCTAATAAGTCAAAGATAATGGTATAAATTTTCTGGCATGTTAGGGAAATTTGGGGCCTCAGAAGTGAAATGCGTTTGGATTATATAGAAACAGAAATCAGTGACAACAGATATTTGGTCCATCATTGTTGCGACTGATGCCTTCGTGTTGTACATCACTTTAACCAAATTTTAATTGTACATCAATATATGCATGATATGGGGTTTGATAATCAATGCGCGTTTCCATTAGTCTTCAATAAGGACACTTTCTAAATCGGATTGTTATCTGCTTAGTGCAAAAAGTCTCAATGAGAATAAAGGGGAAAAGTGAGAATAAAGGAGAAAAGTGGTGTAAAACAGCAACTGTTCTTCTCCTTAAGAAAAAAATTTCCAAACTTATCAAAATTGTTCTGCCATAAATTCTGCTTGTTGTCATCTGTTAATTAAAGTTGATTGTGTTTATATTTCAACACTATTAAGTGGAGGTGGAGTGAAAGTGGAATTCTGTATTAATCAGGATTAATCATTAAAGCTGAGACAGAAATGTGCATCGCGTACTAGAACAATATAACGTAGCATGCACAGGCACACACGTCTGAGAAAAAATCTTGGATGTATATACCTGTACGGGGAGTCGAACCCTGGACCTAGTGAAACCCCGGACCTAGCGAAAGGTCCAGGGTTCGAGCCCCCGTACAGGTGCATACGTCCAAGATTTTTACTCAGATGTGCCCGTGCATGTTATGTTAATATTGTTCTAGTGTGCGATGCATATTTCTTCCTCAGCTTTAGTTCAAAATGTTAAAGCAATAACAACACATTTTTGAAGAGTGCCCCCAATTTTAAAAATTTGATATTTTTGCACAGTTATGTTGATAATTGTCTAGGAAACTATAACTGTGAACGATAATGCTTAAAAATGCGTATTTATCATAAAATAAGCGATTTTGTAATTAGAATTGGGATCCCAGATTGTACTTAAAGGCAGGGCTGTAAATGCTAGGTTTATGTCCGTCCATGATGAAATAGTGCCACCTCAAGAAAATGACCTCTAACTTGACTTGCCTGAAGCAATATAACAACTAATGGATGAGCATAGACATGTACATGGTGCTATTTCCCGGCTATTTTTTATTGGAAGGCCGTTTCTAACAGCCGTTGAATTATTATCAGAGATCTCCGATATTATTCTTTCTTTTACAACAGACATTTTCGAGCTTAACCATTCACAGGTATAGTTTACTAGCCAGTTGCCAATGCAACCGTGTAAAAATCTCAAAATTTTTGGAAAATTGGGGGGGGGGGCGCTCTTCAAAAAAAATGTGCTTTTATTGCTTTAAGAAATGTGAAGTAAGCATCAGTAATGATCTCATGTAGTAGTGTGTTTGCAGTGTATGATGTGTGAGCCTCGTAGTTTGTTTACATTAAAGGTGCAACGAGAGATTTCACATATCAGGTGTCCCTAAAAAAATCGAAAGTACTATTTTTTGCCCTGATGTAAAGCTTTCCATCAAAAATAACCCCATCTGAATGGATTAAGCTGAGAAATGTTTCTTTCGTACAAAAATTTTAAAATATCTAATTTCGTATAGGAGCAAATACGAAATTCAGCCTATGTTTTATATTGAAATATAAGCAAATCAGAATCACCTTTTTTCTCTCTTTTAAGGTATTTCTGTAGCCAAATGCAAGGTAAGAAATCTATTGATTGTCTAGTCTATAAGAAATTACTATTGTGATACAATATTTGGGTGCCTCAAAAATCTCTCGTTGCACCTTTAATCAGGGTTGTTGACAAGTTTTGAGGTTGAATTCACATATTTTCAATGATATTTATTGAAAAATAAATCTACAAGAGATATTCCTTCTCCACCATGTAGTTCTGCTGTTAGTATGATTGATTAAAGTTCATTGATTGTAAATAAGATTAGATTTGATTGACATTCTACATGTTAAGGCCTGTTTGTCTGGTCCAACTGTTTTGGAGGTTCATCTGAAATAAAAAAAAAAGTTTAAAACCAAATCAATGAGAAATGTTTTAATCACATTCATTTCTGTTTTTATTTTTGCTTTAAAAAACACCAAGGTGGTAAAATATTAAATCTTGCTGAAGTAATCCTACACATCTTTAAGCATTTCCACATTTTTAAAAACCTGTTCACACCACTAACTGCATCTCCTATACGTTTTTGTATAAATGCCATTTTCTTAACTATATGAAGTGACTGATTACTTCAACCCCATATTGTCTTTGAAGTTCATCATCATCTCACTTATTTAAACACAAAATTTCCTAGGGTTGATCAGTAAAGTTTTAAGTAAATTCAACTGAAAATGGGCATATAATAGTACTCTCATAAGTTGTAGCTATTTCCAAGCCAATTGCCAGATAGTCCTTGCATAAAAAGGTACAAAAATCTTCTAAAAATAGCAAGCAGTGTTTTTCTTTGGCACTGGTCACCCAGTCTAAAAAAAAAAAAAAAAAAAATATATGCAAACCAAATTATTTCAATTGCAAAATTGTGCATCAGCAAATTTAAATATGGAAGTTATCCAAACCTGTTATTTCTTTTCAGACAGGAACTGAATATCAGGCACATAGAGTAAAAAAAATGTTAAATTTTATTTTTTTGTTAGTAAGTGATTATGAATTGTTGATTATGTTATGTTTGCAAAGTTACAGTCTGTTGATATGAATAAGAATAAACTGGCAACAGGGTTGCTGAAAAAAAAAAAAAAGTTGTAGCTATTTCCAAGCCAATTGCCAGATAGTCCCTGCATAAAAAGGTACAAAAATCTTCTAAAAATAGCAAGCAGTGTTTTTCTTTGGCACTGGTCACCCAGTCTCCAAAAAACTCAGCATTATGTTTGGCTAACTCTTTCAGCCAAACACACAACTTTTGGTCACATTTCTGATTACTGCAGATAACGTCAGCCTACATCTAAATTGCCAAGAAGACGGAATGGATACATGACCGTCAAATGAGGAAGAGAATCATCAACTATCTGCCCTACACACGGTTCCAACTCAAAAAAGGTTAGACCTCAAATACGTCGGGTCCTATGTTGGACAGCAAGGGAAAGACTAAAGAGTTAAAGGGCCGTGGCCTGATTGCTACTACATCGTATGCATTACTCCAATATTTTACAGGAAGTGGTAACTTTTGGTATTGAAGGGAAAGCTACTATTTAGAATTTTACCCTGTGAAATCTTAGGGCCAAAGGATATTTGGTTGGGAAGTTACGAGCGAAAAAGTACTCCAATTTGGATGACCGATTGATTTTACACTAGGGCTAAGAAAAAATCATGTTTCGCTCTCACATGAAAAACGGGTTGAATATCAGCGCAAAACTTAACAGATGGGATTTTGGGTGAAGACCATTATATTCAAGACGAAAACTTTGATTAACTTAATTCGGGTCATCCTCTTTTAAGATATTTAAATTAATAACCAATTTATAGGCAAAAATGGCACATGGTTTTATGCCAAATTAGCATGTCTTGCATACTTCCTTTTTTCTACCTTTGGTGTGATTCTGTTGTTCGGGAGGGTTTGTACAACTAGTTACAGCAAAAAACTCTTCTGTAGCTATTTTTGTCTAGGTCATACCGTAAATTGAGTGGACTAATAGGTTACTCAGAGAGCTAGGGCTATCTCAGTGGTTAGTAGTGTATCTTTGAGTGCCTATTTTAAGGGCTGGCTCCAGGATTTTAAATATAAATTTTATGTAATAATTTTAACAATAGCCAACTAGAACATAAAGATAGTGACCTAAAATGCTCAATTCCAAAATTTGAGCTGAATCTGATCTTTCGTTTTGATGCAGTAAACATAAAAGTATAGCATAACAGTACTATAGGATACTGTGTGTAATGAAAATTCTGGATCTGGAATTTTATAACATATTTGGGAATTTATATGAACGACATCGATTTAAAGTGACGGGAGGAGATTTTTTAAGGATACGAATTTCTCTAAATTTCACGGGGGGATCGGTTGTATAGAACCCACCTAACAAGAAAGTTTCGAAGGTTTATTGGACAATCAGGTGCAAAAAGAAAACTGACAAACCTGTTTGAACTTGCCTCCTGCTATGTATCGTTCCACATGAAAACCATGTTTGACTTCTGTCGTGCACGACAGAAACTACTAAATCATCATCTTATTACATAAAGATGGCGTATTCGGCTTATTCACTTCAGGTGTGATCTAATACATGGTAAGCATCCAGATATGTAAAAACCGTGGGTTGGGTTCGAGAAAAATGGGGGCGCTTCTTCCTGGAAATCTCATGTCTCTTTAAGCTTAGCTATTTCACACAGTGATAGTATGTGGACAAGCATTAATGTACATGCAAAAAACACATTTTAGAAAATTGAGGTGCCCTCATCTGAAAATCATCTATGAATCAGCCTTTAACTTGATAGAAGCAATGATGTACACACACATTCCTATATGGGGCAGGATTTCAGTATTTCTACTATGTTTTTGTGTGGATTCTGTTGTGAAAACATTAATTTTGAAAGGTTTTATTTGAAAACAAGTGGTTCTCGAACCACAAGTGCCGCCTGCTTTTGCAGTCCACCTTTCTTCACTCCTATTTTATAACTGACCTCAGATTGACCTTTGCAAGACCCTTGCCCTTACTTATATATGAAATGTTCCCCTGTTGCAAGCATCCATGCCAAAGTTTGATGCACTTGGTCTTCACCTTCAAATTATTGCCAATTTGATACTTTTAGCCCATTTCATAACTTAACCTCAGATGACCTGTGACCTTGGTATGAGACCCTTGACCACATCAAAGGTTCCCAAGGTGCATGCATGATCCAATTTCTGCAATTGGACTTTTTACTTCTCGAATGAGAAACTTTCTTCGAACTTCAACCTTTGAAAACACGGCCACAGGGAGACACGGTCAGACAGAAAGGTCTGGTAGGTGTTGTCTCCTGCAATTCTTGTAAGCAACACCAAAATGGGGTATTTCTAACTTACGTTAACCAGACCTTCATGTATGAATGTAATATGCAACTTGTTCAAGGGGCCCTTTGGGGGCTCAGAACTATCCCGATTTTGCCAAGATATGGAAGATCACTCGGTTATTGGCATTTCAGTCAATCAGACATCTGGGTGCTCTCCCCCAGGGGTTCTCCAACCTCCTGGAGTTAAAGGCTTCTGTGCATGCGCCATGTACCAGTAATTAGTATGTATATGGAAAGTAAGATTTTTTCGGACCTCCTTTTTAACTACAATGATGTGATTGCTCGAGACGTGGCATCCGCAGGATCCATCTGACAATCCCCAACTTAATGACAAACCGGGACATTTGGCGCTACATGGTGAACAGCATCTCGGGCACGGCCGTTAGATAGAAAGATGGTAATCCTTTTATTTCTAGTAATTGCTTTTACTAATGGTTTCAACTAGTTAGAATTGCTTATTTTTATGAATATAGCAATGTATGTGTGCATTTGTTGGTTTAAGACCTATATTGTTGGTCTACTCTTACCCAAAGATCCCATATTTTTATATCAATGTCACCTAAAGATCCCAAATTTTGTTTCTGCCTCTTATCAAAGACCCCATGAGAAATGAGACTTTAATATGCAAATAACCCATTTTGACATGTGCCCTGTTATTGAATGTAAGGTTGAGGTTTGATCAATACACCAACATGACTGTGTATATTCGTGTCATACAGATAAGAACTATTTAATTATTTTCCCATCATATTTTATAATCAGGAAAGGAAATCCAAGTTTTCGGAAGCAGAAGGGAGGAAAAAACTGGATACCAAGAGAAAACTGTGAGAGCAAGCTTGGACTCTTAACTGATATCAATAAAGCCTCTGGCCTGACACCCAGTTAGGGCTTGTTACAAAACTCAACCACGGGTTGTTCACTGGTTCTGCTTGGATGTTTCTGGTTGGAACCGGTTTCTATTGTTCTATGCAATGAAACATAGTTAGCCCCACGAACTGCCGGTCAAGTGGCGGGGTGAGTTTTGAAGTTTCTCCTTATCAAATATGGGACATCAGTGGTGTAGGGACTTAATGAAAGAAATCAATTAAGCCTAAACACATTCAATTCTATACAAGTGTGTGTATATTGATTATTTTGTGCAGGAATTACATGAAGGAATAACCAAAAAAGAAGAACACACCACAATGCTACTCGATTCCTCACATCATTGAAAGACCCTTATTTCAAAAGTCCAATATGCATTCCCAAGTTTTTACATCCCCACCAAGACTACAGGTCAAATGATTGCGGGAATCAATTGACATACAGCACAAGTAGTGACATCTACTGCATGGTAACATTAATGGCATTTCAATGAACGGAGTATAAACCAATGTCAATTTGGGTTGGTTATTTTCCCAATTTGTTGACATCAAAAATACTAAAACTAGCTAAGACCTCTAGTACCAGGAAGTAATTTGTCTTTTGGTGACATCTTTCATCCCACCCAGCTTATTTAATAACCCATCCAAATTGAAAGTTGTTCGTCCAAAAAGGGGTAGACGTTTCATACAGAAGTCCCATTGATGCAAATGAGGCATTACAATTGATTCCGTCATGCGCTGCATGACGTTGTGGAGTAGTGCTTGACGGAATGAATGGCTATACCTCATTTGCATCAATGGGACTTCTATATGAAACGTCTACCCAAAAAGGCGGGTGGGCAAGTACCAATCTTTGACCTTGGTACTATCTTGCACTGCAAGTTGCAGCCCATCCAAATTGAAAGTTGCCCATCTAAAAAGACAGATGGGCATTTTGTTAAGACCCTGGAAAAAAAAAAAAAAAAAAAATGAAAGACCCTTATTTCAAAAGTCCAATATGCATTCCCAAGTTTTTACATCCCCACCAAGACTACAGGTCAAATGATTGCGGGAATCAATTGACATACAGCACAAGTAGTGACATCTACTGCATGGTAACATTAATGGCATTTCAATGAACGGAGTATAAACCAATGTCAATTTGGGTTGGTTATTTTCCCAATTTGTTGACATCAAAAATACTAAAACTAGCTAAGACCTCTAGTACCAGGAAGTAATTTGTCTTTTGGTGACATCTTTCATCCCACCCAGCTTATTTAATAACCCATCCAAATTGAAAGTTGTTCGTCCAAAAAGGCGGGTGGGCAAGTACCAATCTTTGACCTTGGTACTATCTTGCACTGCAAGTTGCAGCCCATCCAAATTGAAAGTTGCCCATCTAAAAAGACAGATGGGCATTTTGTTAAGACCCTGGTTTCAAGAAAAAAAATATGCTTTTTGGTGACATCTCATCCTGCCCAGCTCATTTTACAACCTATCCCAGTTGAAAGTTGTCTTCCACAATTTTGTTTTTTACGAAGGAATATAATCACAACCATGAGTTTTATCACTGCTATTTCATTTATTTTTATAAAGTTATATTACAAAGTTTACTTGTATTTATATATTACAACTCTATACAAATGTAGGTTTTCAGATATAAATAATACAATTTCTTATATCAAAATACAAATTTGTACACTATATTCAATAAAAAACAAGTGGACATGCAAGTTTTCATTTGGAATGGTAGTTTTCAATGGACGGATGCTTCTGAATTTTTTCATTGGACAGAACTATCAATACTTGGACGTGTTGCATGTTTTACAAAAAATAAGAATTCTGTGAACCACCATAAGCACTTTTAGATTTCCAACAGCGCATCGTTATATGGTGGACATAAATGTACATTCTATTACCTCTATTGCCCATTATTCAAATGCGCGCTCTTTGATTGGTTAGTTTACTGCCCATTATTCTGCAATAATGTGTCGTGATTACGCCCAAATGCGTGATGCAAAGCGCACATTCTTTTTGGCGCATGTCACCAACAAACACTCTAGGCGCACACGCTAACATTTATGCGGAAGAGATAGGATGCACGCTGGAAAGACGTAAACAACTGTTACGTTTTTAGTAAGAAATTTACATTTTTTTGGGTTATTATTTCATTTATTTGAGTAATAGAATAGAAATAAAGGGTGCGATGTCCATGTTTATGCCGAATAATGTGTCCTCGGCAGTAAAAACATTTCAATAATAATGTTTGTACTTTCCTCGGACACATTATTCTTGCATAAACATGAACATCTTACCCTTTCTTCCTTAATATGTTTAGTTCTTAACTGAAACAGTAAAGGTATAGGAAAGTGAAATACTATTAGAATGGCAAAATAAGAATGTAGCTGTGCTTAGACTTAAAACATTGCAGCCTGTATTTCAAAAGTTGAAATGCAACTGTGGCTTAAAGAGACACTGGCACATTTGAAAAATAGTGCACTCTCAAGATTGTTCACAATTGATATTTGGCATGGTTGTAAAGCTGAAACATATATTAACCTTCAACTTAAATGATTGAGCCCAAATCAATTCCCTCATGAGTAAACAGAAAGATTTTATATTAAAACCACTCTGGAGTGGTTTATTCAGTAGACAGTGGATCATGGTGTTAAACCAAAAAAACAAAAAACACCCGAGTTGATTCCCTCAGCATCCACCTGTTTGACCGGTAAGTGACCTTTGTGGCCTTATTATTAATGCGTACGAATCTGTGATATTAAGGTAATAAACATATTGTTGATCAAAGATATATAATGCCCAGAAGAGTCACTAGATCTCTTTAGCCTCATTTCAGGCTCCTATGGTGTGATTTTGGTGCATGAAATATATCTGTATTCTTCAAAGCTTGTAGACTGTCATTTGAGAGCAAATTGAATTTTAATATTTCGTTGAAAATGTGCCGGTGCCACTTTAAAGGATGAGTGTAACAGTAAATTCAAACATGCTGAAATGAACTCATACACTTCCCTTGCTTGAAAACAATTTGGATGTTTTGAATGCACACTGGGCAGGAAAAACTACCATGTGCATTTGACCTTTGAAAACTTATATAAAAAGGGTCACCGTATTCAAACCCAATGTGCAAAATGACATTTCTCATCTAAAACTGTCTGCAACAAAAAATACTAATAGTAAACATTATGCAATGATTTTTGGCTAGAGCAAAATCTATTCTAAAATGTAATCACCTTAGTTTAAATTTAATTAGAGTGAATATATAAAATATTTTTATTTTGCCAGTAAATATGTACATTTTGATAGTGGGGCCCTTTTCACATAGGAGCTTTTAATTTCAAAGGTCAAATGCACATAGGTTTTTCATGCCCAGAGACATAATATTCATTTTTTTAAAGAATCTAAACATATAGATACTCTCATTGTATTTAGCATTCTATTTAGTTTAGCCTTTAGCCTTATCATACTTTTACTATGCGAGTGAAGAACTAATAGTGTCTGAAAGTGTTTACAGGAAACAAAAACCTCAACACATACAGTTTACAGTGTAAAATTTGATGGTAACACTTCATATAATATGCAAAAATATTTTAATTGAAGTGATATATTTTAAAGGCACTATCAGTGATTTGCTAAATCGGAAAATCGAAAAATCATCAAAAATCTGATTTTTGAATGTTTGCAGCAAGGATAGGTATCCTAACATACCTACAAGTGGCAAGACCAAAAGCAACCTAATAAGAACAAAATCGGACATTTTAGTCATTACTGTCCGAACGGACACTTATTACTACACGTAATTGTATGGAGATTCATATCTTTGAACACTGCTCTTTCTTCCTTTTCTCTCAATTTTTCAGTTGGGAAAAAATAACTTACAAGAATTCTACAGACTTAACCTTCACTTTTAAGCTATTTCTGCAAATTTTCAAATATTTTGACTCTCTTGGGTAAATCACTGATAGTGTCTTTAACAAGAGGTGATTACATGAATGGAAATCACATGTGGTCCAGTGGATACAACGACTGCCTCATGATCCAAAGGTCTTGGGTTCGAGTCCCACTGAGGCCAATGTGTTGTGCACTGGGCAAGGCACTTTACCCTCGCTTGCTTCTCTCCACCCAGGTGCAAAATGGGGAGCTGTTAGGAATATTGTCCATTGAGCGCCGCTCAAAGGTATAAGTATGCCTTTGGCATTTGTAAGGCCGCTGACATATTCTAGTGACACGGAATAAATGTAAAGCGCTTTGATACATTGTGCATGTGAAAGGCGCTATATAATGCCGACATTTAAACAAATATCAACTAGTCTACATGTAATAACGGGTGAATCAACAACCTTGTTAAATATTTACTTTTGAAAATTAAAAATTGTGTGTGCAGTGTATTACATGTTGAAAACAATAATATATTACTATCCAAGCCTTTGCAATACAAATAAGAGTATTAGTGGAACTGTGTTTGTTTTTGGCTGTGACATAGTGTATTCTGGAAATAGTCTTTAACCCTCATCTACCAAAGGGGAGTGGTTACCACCGTAACCACCCCCTTTTTTTTATGCACCCAACTAGAACCCCATTTCTGGTACCAAATGATTTAATGGAATTGTCAATTGACATTTTATGCTCCTTTTCATGCAAAAACAAACACCCACTGGGGTATAGGTAACGTACAGGGTGATCCCAAAGTGATGGATAGGCTTCCGGAGAGTGGTACCAACATGCCTAGTATGACATAGGAATATCACAGACACTTGGATTTGGTACCAATAGATAACTATGATCCTCCTAATTCCATTGATACCAAAATGAGTACCAACATGCCTAGCAATACATCAGAATGACGTCATAAAGATTGCATGTCAGAAACACTAAATTCCATAGACACCCAATTTTTCACCCATACCGATATTCATGCATTTTGGGCTATACATGATGGGAAATAACACTAAACTAGTTATTTTATATACACAGGCGTTTAATTGCGATAATAAAATTTTTTCAATTTCCACCGTTTCATTACTTCCTGGGGCTTATGACATCATAATGTCATAATGGGATGTTTTTACTCATTTTGATACCAATGTAAAGAAGAAACTTAAAGCTACCCTGTGGTACTAAATTTATAAGAACTGGATGTTCAATCAGGAAAATTCAAAGGGGGTTGGTAACCACCCATCCCCATCGGGTGTGTTACAAAAATGGCTCAGATAGACGAGGGTTAATTTAATCTGCAAGCAATATTGCAGACAATCCTTACATTAAAACTGAAATTTTCTCCCCTCAACAGGATTTTATGGGTCAAATTACATCAGTAAAATTTAAAAATCAGGTGATTTTTCATTCAAATTTCAAATTTTAACATAAAAAAAACTTTTTGTGGTAACAAATTTATACGAATCTGATGTGCAATAATTACTATTAAGTCATCAATATAGAGGGCAGCAGGGAATGAAAATACATGGTTGCGAAAAAAAGTAATGTCAGGCTTATGATAACTGGATTTGAAATGTAAAACAGGTTTGTATTCTTAGCAGGTAACACCTTTAAAGGTGCAACGAGAGATCTTGAGGCATCCACATATTGTGTCATATGTAGTGATTTCATACAGATAAAAACCCACAACAGATTCTTATGTTGAATTTAGCTACAGAAATGCCTTGAAATTTAAAACAAAAGGCAATTTTCATTTGCTTAATTCAATATAAAACAGGCTGAATTAATATTTTCTCCCATAGTAAATTAGAAATTTCACAATTTTTGTACAAAAGAAATAATTCTCAGCCTAATCCTTTCACATGGGGATATTTTTGATAGAAAGTTTTACATTAGTGCAAAAATTAGAATTTAACATTTTTTGGGGACACATGCTTATGTGAAAATCTCTTGTGCCTTTAAGCTAAATAAGTGTGGATACTTGGATAAAAAACTGAGGATAATCCATTGTAACTCAACTCAAATATTAATCAAATTATTCAAATATTAATATTAAAGTATACTGCTGTTAGAATGTGATATATATTTTCTTATTTATCAAATCTTGTTTGAAACATATATCTTTACTGAAATAAATATCAAAAAGCAGAAATCCCTAAATGTCTCGTCTGTTTATTCCAGCTCCGAGTTGTTGAGTTTGCCCACTCTCCATACGGCAGCCTTTTCAAGTCGTTGCATGATGTCTTCAATAGTCTGTGGTGTTGACTGTGCTAGTTGATCTTGTTCTACATCGTAGGCAAAAGCTAGGTATCTTAACATGTGGTATTTGTCTATCTCGGCATCAACAGTGTCAATGGCCGTACGCAGATCACCCCACGAGATCTCGCTGTAAAATGGAGGTAATGTATGATAAAAAGACTGACAAATTTATACTTAGTGCTTAAGGTCTTGTTCTGATTTACTGTCTTTATGCTCTCTAATTGCTATGAGAGCCTAGCATTTTGCATACACCCACCACCAAAAGGCAATTTATGGTAAAGCGATAACACATAGTGCAATGTCCCATATTAACTATTAAAACCGTATTTTTTTTTTGTCTACTAGGAAAGAATGGATTTGAAGGCTGACATTTCAGGATGACAAAAGATATACAAATTGATCTAACAGTTCAAAGAATAAGTCCCCCTGACATGTTCATTTTTCTGAATTTAGGCTCCTTATAGCAGGGGTTCTCAATAGGCGGGGCCCGCGGGCCAAATCCATTGATTTTTGGCCCTCGACGTGCTCTAAACTATAAAGGGAAACATAGATTTCAGGCATATTTGGCCCTCAAGTAGGGACCTACAAGTGTGTTCGGCATTCTCTGTCCCCTTCATCTACTATATTGCGCGAACCCCTTCCTTTGGCAACTATCATGATTTTGCTAAATCAGTAAATCAAAAAATCATAAAAAACAGAATTTTTGCATTTCTGTACAAGTAAAGGTTATCCGCTAATCCTAACCTACCTACAAGTGCCAAGACTGAAAGAAACCTAATAAAGAACAAAGCGGATATTTTGAGTCATTGCTGTCTGTACGGACACATGCTTCTACACTTAATTGAATTGAGATTCATATCTTTGAAAACTGCTGTTTTTTCATTCTTAGCATTTTCAGTTGCAAAATATAACTTAATTCTACGGACTTATTCTTCACTTTAAGGCTATTCCTGGAAATTTCAAATATTGTGACCCTTTTTTTTTGGGTGAATCACTGATAATGTCCTAAACCTGTTACAAAAATGTAAAATGTACACTGAAATGTTCCACATTTAATGTGCAAAAAAAAAAAAATCCACAACGTTAACCTTCTCCTTGAAATGACATCATATATTAATTTATGACAATTAAATGACACCTTGCACAGGATTGACAATCAAGAAATAGTTCTAATGATTTAGTATATTTTTGTAAAAACATACTATATGCCTGTTGTACTGCAGTCCTTTCTGTGGCCCTAATGCTGATTGTTCAGAAATGCAATTGTGTATTGCCTATTTTTTGCCTTTTAGCTTGAATACATTTTTCAAACATTGGGCACAAGAAAGTACTTTCTGAATAAAACTTCAAGAATAGGATTGTCATCTGCACCGTTACAATCCGTCAAGTCCTTGCATCATCCCCTGTCAAGATGGCAGTCTGGACTACCTCAGATCCCTTTGACCTTGGTCCCCCCCCCCATGACCTTGACATCATCTACATATGGAGGAACCCCTAGTGCACCTTAACCCCAATTCTGGTGTAAACAGATCTTTACGTAAAAACGAAAACCTAACCAAACTGACAAACTGACAAACTGACATACACATACATACATACAGACGCGCGCTTATGCCAAATCCCCCAACTGCTTTTCAAGCAAGGGTGTAAAAAGGGAAAAATATCATAGTTAGGTTGTGTTATGTCATCAATTTTTTTTTATTGGCAATTACCCACTCTTAGACAAGCAGGCATATAACGCATCGTTTACTTACTCTTCATCTTCAATACCAGTCTCTTTCTTGTTTCTTCTCGTATGTGGCCCCTTTTTCGCCTTTCTCCTGCTTTCGAATTAGTCAAGAATGGGCCAGAATTACCATCTTCATCCTTAAGCAAAACTTTAGATAACTGTAACTATAATATAATAGTAATTTTATCACCTCAATCAATCTTCTCAAACCCAAGATGGCAGTGCCGAAGCTATAGCCATATCATTGCTACTTTTCATGTAACTGATTATGGTTTCTGCTGTGTATCTATGCAAAATGTCTTCTTGGGCTGGCACCTCTTTAAACAAATTCCAATCAATACGATCATCATTTTGCTGCAGAGCAGGGGACCACAAGTTCCCTCCAGCCACGGTGGTCATTAGCCATTTTCAACAGTTGACTTTCACTTAGCATGTTGCCCATGTCCCCCAGGAGACACTGGACATATTTGAAGAACAGTGTTCATTGCCGTTCAGGTTTTCTCCTGCCATACCAACAGTATGCAATTCTTATTCTGTGGGCGTGGTCTATCATGTTAACAATAAATTTAATCAAAGCTCCGGCCATCCATTACTGGGTAATAGATGGATAGCGCGTGCAGCAACTACTCGGTGTAGTGGAATATTTGACATGCACAAATGGCGCATTTATACTGTGCCGTGCATATCGCGTTTGTACGCAAATGCAATTTAACACAGAGTGAAGATCACCATGCGATGGCTTGTCTCCTTGGATTGAAACATTTGTTTTCAAGAGGGTGCAATTATTTAAAGTGACAGGAGGAGATTTTTTTAGGATACAAATAAATTTCTCTCAAATTGCACTAATCAGTTGTAGACCACCTGCCGAGAACATTTGGAAGGTTTATTGAACAAAGAAGTACAAAAGAAAACGGCAGACCTTGTTTTGAACTATTGCCTTCATAGAAAACCACGCTTTGAATTTCTGTCGTACACGACAGAAAATACTAAATCACCATCTTATGACATAAAGAAGGCGTATTAGGCTTATTCACTTCAGGTGTGATCTAATACATTGGTAAGCATTCCAAATATGCAAAAAACCTGGGTTCGAAAAAAATTAGGGGTGCTTTTAATTCTTTCTGGAATGTCCTCATGTCTCTTTAAATGAATAAAAAATACTGCAAGTTAAAACCTTGGACAACTGAGCTGTCAAAATGCTGCTATGAGTCATCCTTGAAACTTTATTAAACTATCTTTGGAAGAAACTATGTAGAGTCTTGCAACTTTGCAGTAAAAATGAAGTGGAAAAAAGACTGATACAGTTGTTTATCAATATAAAATTTGATTTCTTTACCTCGGTGAAAAGTAGTGGATATTCCAGTGATTCTGATTCCTCTGCTTTGAGTTCCTCCACTGCAGCTGCTAACAGGGCCTTGATACTTTCTTCCTCTTTCACAATAAAGGTTTCCTTCAATGCTTCCTCAAAAGCTACTTTGCTCACTTTACCCTGAAGGAATAAGACGGATTGGTTCAGTTGTCATGAAAAAGCATATAAAAATATGCTTTTTTTGACTTAATACAATGTGGCAATAAAGAAACTCTTTAAAGGGAGATATAAATGGAGGCATGTTTATCACAATATTTCTAAAATAGCTCTCATGTGCAGTTATGTGATTTGGAATGCAAGACAAGAGCCAACTTGGGAGGTGTGTCTTTATCTTAAATATCTAGGCCAGTTCTATTTAACCTGTGCCTTAAATGTACAATGAGAGATTTCACATAACAGGTGTCCCTAAAAATGTGAAAATTCTAATTTTTGCACTGGTGCAAAGCTTTATCAAAAATATCCCCACCCGAAAGGATTAAGCTGAGAATTATTTCTTTGGTATAAAAATGGTGAAATTTCTATTTTCCTATAGGAGCAAATAGGAAATTCAGACTATATTTTATATTGAAATATAAGCATATAAAAAGTCACCTTTTGTTTACTCTTTTAAGACATTCCTGTACCAAAATACAAGGTAAGAAGTCTTTTGATGTCTAATCTATATGAAATCACTATATATGATACCTTTCATGGATGCCTCAAAATCGCTTGTTGCACCTTTAAATAACACTCCTCCAGAGAAGGCTGTGTGTTCTTTAGGCATTTACATTTTTTTGATACCTTTCTGCTGGTATCAGGTTTTAAATGCCTCTTTGTATTTAATGTATTGTGTATATTATTTTGTGTAATGTGTTTTCCTGTATGGAATGGGCTTTGTATACTGGAATATTTGTACAGTCTTTTCATATTGCTTTTAAAGATTGAATGATAAAAAAAGTATTATTCCCAATTTCCAAGATGTTGGGAAATGTTATTCTTCACACAAATATTTGATCAATATGACAATATATTATGTTTGAACATTAAAGGCGGTCTATCACAGTGTTTTCTTGTAGCACTGGCGATTGGTGATTTGCTGTCCAGATTGGTCCAAAGTAACATCTTTTACAAACTAGCAACTGTATGCTTCGTACCACAGTAAACAACAGTCAGGTGTAGTAGCCGTATCTGTAAAGGAGGTGATGGGCGGTCACTAAACCCATTGCGTTCAGTCTCTTACAACAGCTTACACGGTCGTATTTCGCTAGTTAGTATAGCTCGGTGGCTATTTCAGACTGTGCTGCCAGGCCAGTAACAGTTGGGCGGAGAAATCATTAAATGTATTTTGCTCGTAGCGTAGGTGGAGCCAGGAAGGGGTGGAGTTTTAAGTTATTGCCTCAACTCCGGGGTGTCAGGTTCCTTATCGTAATTCCCTATTATTATATTTCCTTTGTGTTTCACTGTTCTGGGCAGAACTAAATGAATATCTGGAATCTTAGCATCCAGTTCTGATGAGGTTTTTGGTAGAATTAGAGGCTCAGGCGGAGATACTTCTGCAAACCTCACTCTCTAATTTGCCACAAACAGTGGCTGACTACAATCTGAAGCCTAGAAGATGGAAGAAGAGGTTGCAAGTAAGAGGGGGGGGGGGGTGACTGAGATTGATATGGGGAATTAGTGTGGACATACAACACAGGCTGCCTCCCTGGAGGGGCACTGTGGAGGAAGATCAACAAAGTGTTAGAAGAAGATCGACAAAGTGTTAGAAGAAGACGGTAAACAGTATGACGTGTCCATCACAGAAATTTATGACAGACAATATTTGCTTGATCAAAATAACCTGTAAAGGATTAAGGTTATAGAATAAGGTGAACAGAAGTGGTACAGTGGTGTACCTAGTTGTGTATGTTTAGTTTATAATTACATGAGTGGGTTGAGAAATTACTTAGAAATTGGTCTTTAAAGACCAAGTTTGTTATATGTTGAGAACTCCTAATATAAAATGTGATGTGATCGGGTTGGATGAGTCGTTTATCGCTGAATGTGTTGATGTTGAAATGTAGCAGTTGTAGATATTATTTCATTTGTGTTTCACTGTTCTCGGCAGTACTAAATGAACATCTGGAACCTTGGGTCCGGTTTTGATGACGTTTTTGGTAGAATTAGGCTCAGAAAGTGACGCATGGGGTGTGGTTGAAAAATGGATTTTGACTTTGCCTTACTAATGGCAAGAGGAATTACTGGTATGCTGTTTAGTGATCCACGAATGTCTGGCTTTGCAAAACTTGCCTTGCATGTGTGCCCGTAATATTGCGTACACGTGTAGTTGTTAAAAAAGTAATTACATGGCGTATTGTACAACCTTTGAGCAGAGTGACATAGGTGCAGCCATCTTGTGAAACTTTGGTCATCAGTATTTCTTAACTTGTATTTCTCAATTACTTTTATCTATCAATTCAAACAGACAACTTTAAGTAATTGCAATATAAATGTAATTATTTCAAATGCTAACTAGCATAATTTTCATGAGCAGTAAGTAAACCTCAGAGTGCAAATAAAATGTTATGGTACGTAGGATTAATTTTATTCTAGGCAGCAAATTTACATAAGACAAGTGATGCAATGGGTGATGGCCTGGTTTTCATGCATGATCGAAACTTTTGGCCAATCAGCATCCAGGATTATTTTAGTACTGACTGTACCCGCGCTATCAAAAACCCACTGACCATCGATCCCAAATGACCGTCTCTGGTACAGGGCTATGAATTCCACTTTAGGAGAATTTTGGTATAGATGAGGGTCCTACTTCAAGACTCTCAGAGGCCTGACCCCTCCCATGCATAAAATTTACTGTGTGGGTTATTGTTACTTCTTTTCATTAAAAAAAAACGGCAGTAATTCTGTGTTTGTACAATTCTGCTGAAAATTTTTTTAAAAATATCAAATTTCTAAAATTATTGTGAATATTCTTTATGAGTGGTTTTGCACATGGTGGAGGAGCCACAGATTTTACAAATCAACAATATAGTTTGAGATTTCTTTCAGGTTTCTATTAATCATGAAACTACTTCTGGCCGTCAAACTGTACGCAGACAAATTATGCAGCAGTGGCTCCCAAGGGTTGAAGCTCTTAGTCTTGCAGACAATCAGCAGGCTGTTCTCAAGGTAGCACAGATGTCTGATGTCAAAGCAGCCGCACTCAGGACTAATAGTTGAAGATATAAGAAGAGAATGCATTGCTCTTTGTTCTAAGGATAGCAATTCCCTTTTCAAGACTTCATCTCCAGGGTTTGAAGCGGTTCTCGGCAGTCAACCAAGAACGAGAGTTGGCAGAAAAAGTGCCAATGTTGCTAACTTTCTTGAATGCAGCCACTTCAAATGAGAAACAGCTGCATCTTAATAAGATAAAAACTTCAGAGGCCGTTGTCAATGGTACAATGTCTGCAGCCGGAGTTTTGCTGAATTATCGTATCATGCACATGAATGCACATCAGACAATGACAGCTCTACAACTCCATCAAGGAGGGGAAAGTCAGAAAATTTTTGCCCATCTACAGAAATGGTTCTTGAGCATGGTTCATAAGAATGTAATACAATTACAAGACCAAATGTGCGTGGGATTTGATGACGAAGTAAAGGAGTGGCAGCCACAGATCCTCAAAGAAAGAACTGCTGCCGAAGAACTTGAAACAATTTTGCAAGAAAACCCGGAAAAAGCTGAAGCCAAAGACAGACTGGACAAGTCCAGATCAAGACACCCTGGATATAGCATAATTGGTGATAATGTTGATGTAAAGGTAAACCGAGACTAAATACTCAAAAAAAAAAAATCCACAAAAAGTATGAGAAATGTGTGTGTACAGTATATAAATGTGTGTATATGTGTGGGTGGGTGGGTGTGCGCGCACAGCATTTTCTACTTTGTTTTATACATTGATCCAAAATTGATTTCATCTGTTTTATTTCACAATGTAGGTTTATTTGCATAGGACAACAAAACACAGACCTCCACATGTTCAACATGAATGCAGTGGAGAATAGGAGTCCAATGTATTCATCTACCGAATAACAAAAACATGGTTCCTTTTAGCAAGTTCAACATGAAAAACTTGTTACCGAACCTTTCTGATAACACTAGGCTCGGGCAAAACTGGATACAGTTGCTTGGTTGAATCTTCATGAAGCATCTTCCTTAAAATGTGCGTGGGATTTGATGACGAAGTAAAGGAGTGGCAGTCACTGATGCTCAAAGAAGGAACTGCTGCTGGAGAACTTGATGTGATTTTGAAAAAAATCCAGAAGACGTTGAAGCCAAAGAAAAACTGGACAAGTTGAACAGATCAAGACACCCTGAATCTTACTATAATTCACGAAATCCATGTATATATGTTTGTCCCTAGATCACGCCTTCAGTTTTTCGTCAACATTCGCCAAATTTCCACCACCTATAGTTCTACATAGTGTGTCTTGCCAGAGAGCTTTTCTCAAAATCGATAACGTTACCAAGGAAAAAATTATGAAAAACAACAGAAATTGGTCAAATCCATCTCTGACGCAACACATTGGTAACGCAATTTGCAATTAACCCGATATTATTACTGAGTGCGGACTGCGTGCTGTTACATGTGGTCAGTTGCTATGCCCCCGATATTAGGACTGCGAGCAAAGTGCGTGCTGTGACATGTGGTTGGTTGCTATGCCCGTGGAACTGCGTACTGCTTTCATTGCACTCATGCCGTTGCAGACTGCATTCATGCATGCTCGCACCCATGGTACTGCGTTGCACACGGTAGTGTAGTATTGCGTTGAAGTAAAGTGGCACGGCGTATAACGGCATGCCTGCAGTCGCGCTTATATCGGAAACACCAACATTAAGTCATTCCGTCGATAAACTCTGCACTTTTGATGAGATTTCAGAATATAAACTCTGCAGTTTTGATGAGATTTCTGAATATAAACTCTGCACTTTTGATGAGATTTCAGAATGCCCCTCAAACTAAAATGTTGTCTCTCCCGGCAAACAACTGGTGCACAGCTTAAAGCAAAAAAGAGGAAGCGGGAAACAGAGGATGAACACCAAACACGTTTGCAAGGTGTACTGCAAAAATACCTCTACACGACGGCAACACAAAATTCCAGAAGAACATCAAGCACATCTGCAGGGTTTACGGGAACGTGCGTCTAAACGACGGCAAAATGAAACAGCAACGGAACTTCAAGACCATCTGCAGGATTTACGGGGACGTGCCTCTAAGCGACGGCAAAATGAAAATGCAGAAGAACGTCAAATCCGTTTACAGGGTTTTCGGGCAAATGACTTAAAGGGAAAGAGACACAGAGCAACTGAGAATCGTAGACCATTAGGTGCCATGAAGGACACGGCTGAGTTTAGTGAGAACGACTTTTCACCTGATGATGTGCATTATGAACTTCCATCACTTTTTAATTCTGGTAGGTACTTTCGCAATTGCGAAATGATTCAATAATATTTTTCACTCCTCTTTCTGGGTAACATATTTGAACTGACATAAAAATCAACATTATTAGGCATACGTATTCTTGCCGCTTCTTACTATAATTCAAGAAATCTTTTATATCACTTATTTATTCCACCTTTTTTTATATTTTTTAGAACTTTGTTCAGAATGTGAGGCCTACAGATAGAAAGACGAGAGACAGGGATTTTGTTGTGAAAAGGGGCGTGTGAAACTGAATGAAATACCAGAACCGCCCGATACAATACGGCAGTTGTATGAAACAAATTCTTTCCTCGAGAATATCCGCTCTTACAACAATTGCCTTGCGTTGTCCTCAATTGGATGTCAGGAGGTTCGAATGTCCGGTTTCAGTCCTACGTTTAAATTGCAAGGTAAAGTGTATCACATATTTGGCGGTTTATTACCAGAAGCTGGCGACGATCCGAAATTTGCCCAATTGTATTTCTATGATACCGAACATGAAATAGACAATCGTCTGAAACACAGCCCACATCTCTCGGCCATTATTGTTCATGAACTACAGTAGTGCATGCATGTCATAACCTGTATGTCAAATGCTTGGTTGCTGCCATTGAATATTGATGTTTGATTATTTATAAAATGGTAACTACATGAGCAACAGGGTATGACGGGAACTTGAGTAATTCAAAATGTTAAGAATACCGAATATTGTGACTCGGGTGAGTCCTAAACTTCGGGAAGACAGATAATTATATGGGCGTTCGAGGTGTTGCCATAAATTCACTGTGCGTGTATTTCACTGGTGTGGTTGCGGTGGTGTCGCCATATAGTGCATCTTCAGTGATCGCTTCAGTTTCAGTGATCACTTCTGTTCAGTGATCGCTTCCATTTCAGTGATCGCTTCCATTTCAGTGATCGCTCCCATCCACTCCATCTAGCGGGAGCACGCGCGAAGCACGGGCCTCCCGCGATACGGCATAATTGGTGATAATGTTGATGAAAAGGTAAACCGAGACTAAATACTCATAATTTTTTGGGGTTTTTTTTTACAAAAGAAGTATGAGAAATGTGTGTGCATGATGTTTGTGTGTGTGGGTGGGTGAATGTGCGCGCGCACAGCATTTTCTACTCTGTTTTTCACCCAAAATTTATTTCATCTGTTTATTTCACATATAGGTGCATACAAGATATATGGGCATAGGACGACACAACAGACTTCCTCATGTTCAACATGATTGCAGTGGAGAATAGGATTCCAGCGTATCATCTACCGAATGACAAACCAGTGGTTCCTTTTAGTAAGTTCAACATGAAAGACTTGTTACCGAACCTTTCTGACAAGACAACACCAGGCTCAAGCAAAACTGGATAGAGTTGGTTGGTCAAATCCTCGTGAAGCATCTTCCTCAACTCGAATGGATGGCACCATACATCCAAGACACTATTCCCCACCCATACTTGAAAGAGGCCACAAAAAAGAGCAAAGTTGTAAGTTCAACAGACACTTTGCTCATTTCTTTCAACTTCCAAAACAACTCTCCAATACTTTAGTTCCTTTACCAAATTAGTAAATGAAATCCATAGTTTTGGTCATTTGCATAGGCGAACTGACTGCAGGTTAGTCCAATATATTCTGGGTCTGCGATGTTTGAACATTGGCATAGGGAAATGACTGCACGTTAAAGTCCAATATATTCTGGGTCTGCGATGTTTGAACATTTATCTAACAGTATGTAAAATTTGAAAAATAATTTTTTAATGTCCTTTTTAATATTTTTTTCACCAATCTTTTTTAAAATGAATCTCTATTATTCAATATATCTTTACAACAATCTTTTGGAGTTTTTGATTGTTTAAAGGTGCAACGAGAGATATTGAGACACCCAAATATGTGGTCATAATAGTAATTTTATATACATTAGAAACTCATAGATCTCTTACCTTGTATTGGCGACAGAAATGTCTAAAAAGAGGAGAAAAAGCGATTTTGATTTACTAGATTTCAAATCAAACAGACTGAATTGGTATTTGCTCTATATTGAAATTATAAATTTCACAATTTTTGAAAAAAACATTCTCAGCGTAATCTTTGAGATGGGGGATTATTTTGATGGAAAGCGTTACCTTAGCGGCAAAAATCAGTACTTTCGATTTTAGGGGACACCTGATATGTGAAAATCTCTTGTTGCACTTTAAGTGTGGTAGGTACCTTTTGAAAAATCATGGCAGTTTACAACCATTTTGCAGAAAATCGTAAAGTTGAAGTAATGGTCTCTTATTTTCAAAGACATCCATTATGTTTTGGTTATTTGCAGATGCATAAGGAATTGACTGGATCTCTGACAACCTTTTGTCATCACACATTTTGATGTGAAGCCATTCTGTGAAAAGAAACGAATTTTTTTAAACAATTTTACGGCATTGACTGAAAAAAAAAGACCTCTAGATGACCTTGGGCCTCATATCCCTAAACATGCTAAATCACCCATTGACCCACAGTTCAATCATTGGAGCACGTGTGTGGTCCAGTGGAAAAGCAAAGGACTCAGGCTCATGGGTTGTGAGTTAGAGCCGCCCGTGGTCAACGTGTTGTGTCCCTGGGCAAGACACTTTATCTTGCTTGTCTCCCACTCACCCAGGTGTAAATGGGAGTGTTAGGGGTAGTCATACGTGCGCTGTTATAATTGGCTGCCAAATTTCAGAGTGAAAATGTGATTATCCTAGTGACAGCGGAATAAATGTAAATCGCTTGTGAGATTAATTGTATAAGCGCTTTATAATATAATACTGGCATTTATTTGGGGGTTAGTTTGTTATAGCTTGGGTACTTTCCATCATCATGTGATTGTTATTATGTAATTTAAAATATGTAATTAGTAACTATAAGTTTTGTGTGTAAGATTTAATTGTTATATTTTAAACTCAATCAGCCATATACCCACTGGTCCGAGATTATCTGAATGACCCACAAACCTTCCTTGCAGGTGGGAACCAATTGCCTGTTCAGGCAGATATCTCCACCTACCCATGGATACCATGGCAGTGGGAACTAAATGTGCACATTGTTTTTAAATTCAAATTTTAGTCATTTGGGCATGATCACGAATTGAGCACCACGCAACTGGTGGTGCATCTTAGTATATATCACTTAATTGTTTGTAAAATTCTTGTAATATTTTTATTACGTTGTATACCATCAATTTGTACCATGGGTGCTTTTCATTTCCTGGAAGCTGTGGTGGCCAGGCCACAAAAACGTAGGATGCTACGAGGACTTGCCATCAGAAATCAACAGTGCTGATATCAGGGTAACACAATAAATAAAAAGTAAACTAATTAAGGTACAAAGAGTTAACAATTCTTAACCAAAATGAAGTACGCTTGTACTGGAAGCCAGGTATATCAAGGCAAAAAACAAAGTCGGGTGCATGTGTGACTTTGTCATCAGCAATCAGTTGGATATCTTTGAATTCTGGCTGTCTGGAGATAGCAGAGATGATGTAGCCATGCCGATATCCAGAATACTTTACCTAATATAGCTTCATCATTCTCCCGCCATCATAGAAGAGGGGGAGGTACAGCTATTCTCATTGGATTTGGTATCCATGTAGGATAAACGAGACCTGCAAGTTTAACTCCATGAATATCTGAAGTCACCAAATATCACTTATACTCCTTCCAACTTATTGTAATCTACAAACTCAAGTCTGACAAGAAAAATAAAGTCACCTCATCAATGTTTCTAGATGAAATTCCTCTCTTCTTGCTACTTTGACAGTTGGTAATGGCCATTTGCTCCTAACTGGAGACTTAAAGGACATTTGACGTTGCTGTGACCGTGAGGCTCAACCTTCTCAATATTCTAATCTGCATGACTGAAAACAAACTAGTTGTTGGCCAACTCACCATCGGGAAACCACACTCTGGGGTTGGATCTACTAATAACTTGGAAGCAAGACAATTTTGTGAGACATATTTCAAACTCATAGTCACTTGCCATCTGACCACTACGCTGTCAAGTGCTCGTATAATCAATCAACCTGAACCTGTGAATTAAAAACCATTGCAGACTAGAACTTCACAACATCAAAAGAGGAATCTTTCGCTTCTGATATACGATCTGCACTTTGTTTGCCTTCAGATGCTGAGGTGATTCTCTAGTTATGAAATAAAAACATAATCTAAGGACACTTGATGAACATGCTCACTTGTCAAATCGACTGTAGTTTGAGTCCTCATGCACCTTGGTACAGAACAGAAAATCAAGAAGCCTGAACGTAACAGTCTACATAATACTACTACGCCTCCATGTCCGTTGAACTAACAGAGTAATGCCAAAGCACCTTCAGACTACTTTTCTACAGTGTCTGAAGAGCGAGGTCTTGAAATACATCAAATCAGGCATCGATCAAGTCCTGCACCTTGACCCTTTACCAGCTGGGCTCTTAAAACTATGTCTAGATGATCGGTTACCAGTTCATAACAAGGATTGCCAGCTCTTCCTGGTATTCGGGCGTATTTCCTCAAAGATCTCAAGCATGCAAGCTGTCATTGCCCGCTGCGAAGAAATCAGGCTTGGAGACCAACATCCTCTCAAATTATCGCCCTATATCTAATCTGCCATTTCTCGGAAAGGTGATTGAAAGAGTAGTTGAAAGAGTAGCAGTGAAGCAGTTCCAGACTTATCTCATCGATATTGATCTCCGTGCTCCGATTGCAGGGTGGCATACAGGCAATATCACAGTACTGAGACGGCTCTGTTACGGGTGCAGAATGACATCTTACCTGCTCTTGACAAACAACAAAAAGAGGCTGTCTAGTGTTACTGGGACTTCAGCGCAGCCTTCGACACCATAGACCACAAACCGCTCCTAACCCGTCTTAGTAACTGAACGGTATGGATTACTGGAAAAAGCATTAAGTTGGTTCTTGTCATACCTAAATGGCCCGAACTCAAGCTATATCAGTCGAGTGGTGCTTCGTCAGATCCTGGGGCGGTGGTTAGATTGTGGAGCCCACAGGGCTCGGTTACTGGACCCGATTGACTTCATCTTGTTGAGTGCCCCACTACAGGATATCATCAATGCCCACGGGATTCAATTTGTGTGTTTACGCTGATGACACCCAGCTCTTCCTGAATTTTTCCACCCTCGGGGTCGTGAAGCAGCCATAAAAAGATTGGAACATGCATTGCAGACATCAGGGATCATTGTTGTAAATCCAACAAGCTGAAATTAAAATTAACAAGATCAAGCACGGAGATGTTTTACTTTCGCTCTCATTTTAGCAGATCGGCTAGCAACTCTCATCAGCAACTATGATCATTGGCAATTCGGTTATACATCCGTCAGCTGAAGCATGGAACCTGGTGTCATCTTAGACTCAGCACTAAGAATGATAATCATGTTAACAGCTTATGCAAAGATGCTGCTCTCACTAAGGAAAATTGGGCAGTTCGACAGTCCTTGATGAAAAATCTACCATCAGATTGGTCCAGGCCTTTGTTTACATCTAGGCTGGATTCCTGCATTTCATTGCTTTATGGCCTTCCCTTTCCAGAAAGAGAATTGACCAAGGTTCAGCGAGTTCAAAATGAAGCTGCTCGTCTTGTCCTTAAAATCCGTCGACGAGACCATATCACACAAGCTCTCTACCAACTACATGGCTTCCAATAAAAACAGAGGGCTGTTTTTTAAGATTCTACTTATCACCTATAAGGCCATCCAAAGCAATGTCACTGCCTAGCTCTCTGGGCTCATCCAGCTGTATTCACCCGAGAACCTTGAGATCATCTTCGTGCTCCCAGCTGAGTAAATCAGCCATCTCATCAATAAGTTCTATAAGGTGATAGATTTTTGCTTACGCAGCATCACATGTGAAATAATAAACTCCCTAACGGTATCCGCTTAGCTCAGGTCAGCAACTATTTTCAAGTCACGTTGAAGACATTCCTATTTTTACACAACTTGGGCTCCTGATACGTATACTGTTTCTGATGCAGTCCAATCACTAATTATAATTTGTGATTTTTTTTCTTTCTTTTTCGTATTCTCTACCTTCATCCAATCCGGTTTGCCTAGGATAGTTGTTCACAGTTTAGGGAGGGTTAGAGGCCAGTCGAATCCAGGAAAGATAAGGACTTAACCGATGTCGCGTGGGTGGACATACACACAGATCCCACAGCTGACGATTCAGTGGATCCCAATGGTTCTTAGAATGGGAGGCAACTGGGTTGGTGTCTTTCTCTCTATCTCTTGGTCACAATTATATATATGTTTGAATTTAAATTTAAGTTAGTTTGAAATTGTGTATAATTGATGAATCATGTGTTTTAACATTAGAATTTTATATATTTTTGTATTTGTCGTATTGATATGTGTATATTGATCATTTCTATGTGAAGCGCCTAGAGGGCCTCTGCATAGGCGCTATATAGCTGTTCCATGCCTGGAATCCGCATATCCAAGATGTTTGATTATTATTATAATCTCTCTGAGTAACTCTGATGATCAATTTCCGTCCAAGAAAAAAAAAATAGATCATTTCAGTGGTTTTACACAATGATCAATATCTTTATGGAAAATTATTGCAATATGTTGATAGAAAACTGTTACAAAAGATGTTGTTCGATGTGTGTTTAAAACTAGTTATCAGGAGTGGATTTCACAAAGATTTACTCCTCATTGACCATCGTAGCTGAATGCATCATAAGTGATTGTTATCAATCATACTTACAATGCGTTTGGACTTAAGATGGGTTACGATGTACTGCAAGTCGTGTGAATTCCCCTCCAGGTATCATCTTGAAGCTATATAGTCCTCTAATAAAGATGAATTAGTCATAAGCCTAAAAAAGTTTGTTTGCCATAATGAGGGAAAAATAGTAGTGTTGGTCATTTTTTTTTATTTTCAACATGACCTTCATACTGTTTTACTCTACAAAGAAGACAAAAGGTAATATTTAAAGCTCTTTTAATACATAGCAAATATCTTGTATTTTACTTGTTGTAGTTGTTTGTGTCTTAATTGGTTTCATTTGGTGGCTGTGAAAAATTGTAACATGAAACTTAGGGTCGATTGGCAAATTAAAAAAAAAAATTGTGCTATTATGCATAAAAATTTGGAGTCGGCAGGGTTTTTCTAGGGTCGGTCAGAAGGCAAACAAACAATTTTTTTGCCTAAGCTCTGAAAAAAAAGTTCATGGATGGATTCAAACAGGTGACCTCATATGGTACTTACTGACAGACGTTCTCACTCACTGAACCAACCGGGAGCGAGTGAGTAAATGATTAGAGCGAAATCCAGAACTCTTAGGTAAATTTGACACTGTCCTATAACCCTAAACTCATTCTGAAGCTGTAGCTGAAGAAAACAAAACCAAATTTAACGTAATAATCAAATTTCCAAGGGGAATCTTCTTTCATTATGATACTTCATACTAGGCATTTATAAGACACTAACTTATATTTGTTACAAAAACTGTGGTGTGAGACATTCATTGGTTGGACAATCATAGTTGGGGCACTTCATAAAAAGTATTCATTTGAGAGTAATTGTGTGTAGTTTAGGCTTCATGTACATGTTTGACACATTACTAGTTTTATAACCTTATAAACATTAGCAATATGCAAATTATCCTAATACTTTCATGGTTTCATTGTATCTGTGTGCTAGTACCTCAAACTTAATACTGGAGTGTGAATTATTACTCTCTTTTGACCATACGTCATAGGTACATATAACAACGCTCAGTGTCTTTTAAGATGACAACTTTCCAATGAAGTTGAAGAAACTGCTTTTCGCTAGTTATTCTAAAAGCAGGTAAATGCAGGTAAAGGCAGGAAAATTGTGGTGTAAACTATGGGAGTAACACTGCAAAATAATGTATTAGCATGGAAACTGAACTAGCTTGTGTCTGTAAAAGAAAATGCCAACATTAACCCTTAATGGCTCAGAGCCAGAAAAAGAAGCAACATCTACATCTTGTTTTCTATATGAATTACTAAATTAGAAATGGGTGGTTAGGTATGTTTTGAAGCTAATTATTGCAGGTAAGGTCATCAGATTTAGTAAATTTGCAACATGACAGAGACACCAACAGGGAATACTCAAGCAAAACTGGATAGGAGTTGGTTGTCAAATCTCGTGGAAGTCAGCTCCTCAACCGAAGGGTGGATGGGGCAGCGACAAACCATACACCAAGACCGGCGTATTCCCGCACCCATAGGGCGGCTGGCTAGAAAGAGGCCACAAAAAAGAGCAAAGTTTTGTAAGTTCAAGCGAGACACTTTGCTCATTTCTTTCACTTCCAAAAAACCTCCTCCAATAACTTTAGTTCCTTTACCAAATGAGTCAATGAAATCCATAGTTTTGGTCATTTGCCTATGCAACTGGACTGTCAGTTAGTCCATCATTCGGGTGGGTCTGCGATGTTGAACAATGGCATAGGTGGAATTGGGACGTGCGACGGTGGGATGGATAGAGGGGTGAGTGTTCCCAGTAGTGATTCTGGGTCTGCGATGTTGTTAAACATTTAATCTAACAGGGGTGGAAGTAAAGGATTTTAAGCCGATATATGTTTTTAATGTCCGTTTTAATATTTTTTCACCAATCTTTTTCTTTAAAATGACTCTCTATTGGTGGGGATTCAATATATCCTTTCACACAATCCTTTGGGAGTTTTTTGATTGTTTAAAGGGTGCAACGAGAGATCTTGAGACAAAACCAAAATATTGTGTCATAATAGTTGAATTTTATATACATTAGACACCGGGGTCAATAGAAATCTCTGGGTCACCGTTTTATTTGGTGCGACAGAAATGTCTAAGAAAAGAGAGAAAAAGGCGATTTATGATTTACTTATATTTCAATCTAAAACATACGAAATTAGTGTATTTGCTCTTTTAATATTATCCTATATGCAACTATAAATTTCACAATTATATTGTACCCAAAGAAAACATTGCTCAGCTTAATCCTTTGAGATGGGGATATTTTTTGATGGAAAGCGTTACCTTAGGGCCAAAAGCAGTACTTTCGATTTTTTAGGGACATACCTGATAATGTGAAATCGCTTGTTGCAACTTTAAGTGGGTAGGTACTTGTTGAAAAATCATGGCATTTACACAACCATTTTGCAGAAAATAGTAAAGTTGAAGTACTGGTCCTCTTATTTTCAAAATGAAATCCATTAGTTTTGGTTATTTGAGCATGCATAATGAATTGACTTAGATCTCTGACACCTTTGTCATCACAAACATTTATATGAAGCCAATTTTCTGATGAAAGAACAGAATTTTTAAAAACAATTTACAGCATTGACTTGAAAAAGACTCCTGGAGATACCTTGGGCCCTCATATCCCTAAACATGCTAAATCACCTCATTTGACCCACATTTGGGCACGTGTGAGTCCAGTGGAAAAGCGCAGGACTCAGCTCATTGTTGTGAGTTCGAGCCCGCCGTGGTCAACGTGTTGTGCCCTGTGGGGGCAATACACTTTATCTTGCTTGTCTCACTTCACCCAGGTGTAAATGGGGAGCTGTTAGGGGTAGTCTACGGTGCGCTGTTATAAATTGTGCTGGCCAAATTTCCAATATGTGAAAATGTGATTTAATCCTATTGAGCAGCGGAATAAATGTAAAGGCGCTTTTGAATACTTATTGTGAGGAGGGTAGAGCGCTATATATAAATAACTGGCTTTATTTGGGGGTTAGTTTTGGTTTTTGTGCTTGGGTACTTTTCATCATCATTGTGATGTTTTATTATGTAATTTAAATATGTAATTAGTAACTTGATAAGATTTAATTGTCTATTTTTTAACTCATCAGCCATATAACCCTCTGTCCGATATTAATTGAACTGACCACACACCTTACTTGCAGGGTGGACCAATTGCCTGGTTCAGCAGCTCACCTACCCCTGGATAACCATTGCCGGGGTGAACTAAATTGTGCACAATTTGTTTTTAAATTTCAATTTAAGTCATTTGTGTGCACTGATCACGAACTGCAGCACAACTGCCATCTGTTTTGTGCATACATAGTATAATATCACTAAAATTGCTTGTGACATCTTGTATATTGTATTCACGTTGTTATACCTTCAATTTGCTACCATGGGTGTTTTTCATTTCCGTGGAAGCCGTGGTGGCAAGCACAAAAACGTAGGGATTCACGAGGACTTCATCAGAAAGCAACAGTGTCGAATCAGGTAACACCATAATAAAAGAATTGATTAAGGTACAAATAGTTTAACAATCTTAACCAAAATGAAGTCGGCTTTTGCTACCCTGGGAATGCCAGGGGTCTATCAAAGGCAAAAAACCAATCGGGGTTGGCATTGTGTGACTTTGTCCCATCAGCAATCATTGGTAATCTTTGCCCCCACCGAATCCTGGCTGACTGGCGATAGCAGAGATATGTAAGCTCCTATGCCGATATCCCGATACTTTACTAATTCATAAGCTTCCGCATTCCACCGCGCCATCAATAGAATAGGCGGAGGGTCCAGCTATTTCTCATTAGGTATGGTCTCCATTTAAGGATAACGAGACCGGTTGCTATGTTTAACTCCAATGGGAGGATATAATGAAGGGGTGTCACAATATCGCTGTCACTTCTACCGGGGCGGGGGCACTCCTCCAACTTATTCTAGGATCGTACAAACTCAATTCTGATAAGAAAAATAATTCACCTCATCAATGTTTCTAGATGTATTCTCCTCTCTTCTTGCGACTTTGACAGTTGGTATGGGGCCATTGTGCTCCTAACTGGAGACCTTAAATGTACAGTGTACGTGCTGATGACCGGAGGGCTCAATCCTTCCTCAATGATTCTAGAATCTTAGCATGACTTTGAAACAACGAGTTGTGGGGTGGCCCAACTCACATCGGGAACCACTCGGATCTACGTATAACTTGGAAGCGCAGACAAATTTTGTGAGCCATAATTCAACTCATAGTCACTTGACAGCTGACCACTCGAAAAAGCTGTCAAGTGCTTCATTAAAATCAACCAACCCTGAACTGTGCCAGTAAAACCGGCAGATCAGGAAAATTTCACACAACCTCAAAAAGAGACATCGTTCGCTCTGATCTACGATTGCATCTTTGTTTGCCTCAAATGCTGAGTGTGATTCCTCTATTACTGAAAAAAAACATCTTTCTAAGAAACTTGATGAACATGCTCCACTCGGGGTAAATCGATCTGTATTTCTCTGCGTCCCTCAAATGCACCGTGGTACGCTGAATTGTTCTTCGTGCTGAGAAGAGGAACGGCCGTCGGCTTGGAGTGCAGAGGTTTCACAGACTGGGCCTCACAGTATTCAAGAGGCTTCGAAAGATCAAGTGCTCTAAATTCCAACTCTCTTCTTCGTAAAGCAAGATAGATTATCATAAACACCAGATTACTACATGTATCAGTCAGTAAATTCCAGATAAGATTCACTTCTCCCCATAGTGGAACAACCGCCTACCTGCCCAGTGAAATGTCCAAAAGATCTTGCTCACAGTTTTGCAGAATTTTTCTATAAGAAAATCCAGAAGGCTTGCGTACCCAGTTCTCCATAATACTATACTGCCTTTATGTCCGTTGAACTAACAGAGTCATGCCAAAAGCACCTTCAGCTACTTTTCTAGTGTCTGAAGAGGAGGGCTTGAAATTCCATCAATTCAGCATCGATCAAGTCCTACACCTTAGACCCTTTACCACGGTCTTCTTAAACTATGTCTAGATGATTTGTTACCAGTCATAACAAGCATTATGGCCATCTGCCTTGTCTTCGGGCGTATTTCCCCAAGCTCGCAAGCATGCAATCTCCATCCCGCTGGCTGAAGAAATCTGGCTTGGACACCACATCCGCTCAAATTATCGCCCTATATCTAATCTGCACCTTTCTTGGAAGGTGATTGAAAGAGTAGCAGTGAATCCAGTTGCAGACTTACCTCATCGATAATGATCTCCATGCTCCGATGCATTCGGCATACCGGCAAAATCACAGTACTGAGCTGCTCTGTTACGGGTGGCAGAATGAGATCTTACTGCTCTTGAAACAAAAAGAGGCTGTAACTAGTGTTACTGGCTTCAGCGCCGCCTTCGACACCATAGACCAAAAACCGCTCCTAACCCTCTACGAACGGTATGGGGATTACTGGAAAAGCATTAAGTTTGGTTCTTGTCCATACCTAAAATGGCCGAACTCATCTATATCAGTCAGAGGAGCTTCGTCATATCCTGTGGCTGTGATGGGAGTCCCACAGGGGCCTCGGTTTACTGGACCGATGACTTTCATCCTTGTTCAGTGCCCCACTACAGATATCAATCACTGCCCACGGTATTCAATTTGTAGTTTACGCTGATTAACACCCGCTCTTCCTGACCTTTCCACCTTCGGATCGGGAAGCAGCCTAAAAAAGAATTGAAACATGCATTTCAGACATCAGATCCTGGTGTAAATCCAACAAGCCGGATACTAAATGACAGAAGACGGAGATGTTGTACTTTCGCTCTCATTTAGCAGATCGGCTAGCACCTCTCAGCCAACTATGATCATTGGCAATCTGTTATACATGCCGTCAGCTGAAGCATGGAAGCTTGGTGTCATCTTTAGACTCTCACTAAGAATGATCAATCTGTTAACATCTTATGCAAAGCTGCTTGGCTCTCAATAAGGAAAAGTGGGCATTTTTCGACAGTAACCCTTGAGAAAAATCTACCATCAGTTTGGTCCACGCCTTTGTTACATCTAGGCTGGATTCCTGCAATTCCTTGCTTTATGGCCCTTCCAGAAAGAGCATTGACCAAGGTTCAGCGAGTTCAAAAATGCAGCTGCCCGTCTTGTCCTTAAAATCCGCGACGAGACCATATCACAGCAGCTCTCTACCAACTGACATTGGCTTCCAATTAAGGCATGAAGGGCTGTTTTTTAATATTCTACTTCTCACTTATAGGCCGACCACAGCATGTCACCTGCTTACTCTCTGAGCTCATCCAGCTGTAATTCACCACCGAGAACCTTGAGATCAATTTCTTGCTCCCAGCCTGATAAATCACCATCTCATCAATAAAGTTCTATGTGATATATCTTTTGCTTACGCGCAGCACATTGTGGGAATAATAAACGCCCATAACGGTATCCCGCTTAGCTCAGTCCGCAACTATTTTCAAGTCAGTGAAGTCACGTCTGAAGACATTTCCTATTACCAACCACAACATTTTGGCTCCTGATAGTACCTGTTTCTGATGCAGGCCCATCACTAATCAATATTCTGTTGATTTTTTTTTCCTTTCTGTTTCTTATTCTCTACCTGCATCCAATCCGGTTGCCTAGGATGTTGTTTTTTCAAGCAGTTTTAGGTCGGGGTTAGAGAGGCATCTGAACCCAGGAAAGATCAAGACTTAACCGATGTCGCTGTGGGGTACATACACCAGATCCTCACAAGCTGACGATTCAGGTGTATCCCCATATGTTTATTATTAAGGGAGGCAAACTGGGTTGTCTTTCTCTTCTAGTCTGGTTGGTCACAATATATTATTGTTTGAAATTAAATTTAAAGGTTAATTTTTAAAAAGAATAAAAAAGCTTTTGTTGTAAAATATCATTGTTGTATTTAACATTATAATTTTAATCTATTTGGTTTTTGTATTTGTCGTATTGGTATTTTGTATATTGCTCCTTTCTATGTGAAAGCACCTAGATGCCTCTGCATTTGGCCTATATCAAGATTTGTTATTATTCATTATTATACTCTCTCTGATAACTCTGATGATCACTTTCTGACAAGTAGCATCATTCAGTGGTTTTTACACAAATCAATATCTTCTGGCAAATTTATTCATATTTGAATAGAAACTGGTTACAAAAGATGTTTGTCCATGTGTGGTTTAAAACTAGTTTACGATGAGTGGAATTTCACAAAGATTTAACTCATCATTAGACCCATCGTAAGCTGAATCATCATAGTTAATTGTTATTAATCATTACTTACAATGCGTCATGAAAAGTTCATCTGTGTTGGTATAATATCACTGATTTTGATTTAAACTTTGATCCAAACACAAAAAAAAGAATACTCCTACCTCGGAATTTTCAAGATGGGACTCCATCTTTCCTCAGCGGAGTAGATGGTGGGTGATTGACTGCAATCGATCAAGTATTGATTATTGACCTTGATTGATCACACACAGTCCCGTAAGACTGGGAGTTGGACGATTGTTGAAAAAATTACAGCATTTGGACAAAGAAAAGGATCGCCTGGGTGATTTTAATATTTCGCGCTAGTCCCGTTTGTTCAGCGGACGATAAATCGAAGTCCGTACGTCGCGTGACCCTCAGAGTCAAAGAGACGATAAAGGTAAACATGCGTGCAACAAACGTACATTTGCGCTCGCCTCGTGGATAAGGGAAACAACAGGAGGAAAAACGCAAGTTTAACAACAGTAATAAAGCCGCCGACTGCATCTCAAAATGGGGTTAAGAATTGTTCCCAACGTATTCTTAGTGACCCCAGAATTTTTGTGTGCTCGCTCGTGGGTTAAATTTTCGCCGTTACTGAGACAGACGCTCCTGTTTTTTGGATTTTATTACAGCGACGGAATCAGCATGTAGGAATCTATCGAATCAAACGCGAATGAACTGCGCTCCAGAGTTGTAAATTTGGTGAGTAAAACCAAGAAAATTGATCCAACACCAGTAGTGAGAGAACGGAAAGCGGTACAGGCCCTACGTAAAGACCAGAGCATCCGGATTTTACCCGCCGATCAAGCCTTGATGTTGTGGGATTTGTGGACAACCACTGTATACCACCAAAGTGCCAATCTTGGTGATTGACCTGCCACGGACAAAAAGTTAGGGGGAAGTCAACCCTACCTCCATATACAGAGAAAAATCTTGTGTTCGACTGCAGGACATTGAAAAAGAAGGTGCCATAAATAGGGTCGAGTATCGGAAGTTGTACCCTAGCTACCACCGAGAGCCCCCCAAAATTTTTTATGGTCTTCCTAAGGTGCACAACCCAACACCCCGCTGCGTCCATATTCAGCTGCATCGGATCGATCACCTACAATTGTTCCAAATTTTCTAGCGGAGCCATTTTGTCACCTCTTTTCCGTAAAAACAAAACACACATTCCAAATCACACAATTCTGTTTGAACTGAATCAAAGATCAACGTGTGGAGGAGGACGAAGAGTTACGCTCATGTATACTCAGTGCTCTCTTTCACATCGGTGCCGTTATTGTAAAAAAAGGGCCTTCGGATTGTACGCGCGCACTTGGAACAGAGAGTAAGCGCTCAAGTATAGAACTGAATAACCTCCTGACCAGATGTCCATCTCTGTGATCCGTGTGCCTGAACGTATTTTGTTTTTATAATGGGAAGATTACGAGCATACATGGTGCGGCGGCATGGGCCTTCCTGTCTCCGCTCTGTGCGACATCTACAGGAACATCTTGAACAGAGAGCCATTGAGACAGCGCCCCCCACCCCCTTTGTAGTTTTTCGCTATGTATAATGCCACAATTGCAAGCGTAAAAAACGCTACGTCAGTGAATTTAACAGGACCACCTCACTTCCTCTGGACAAGGACAAGTCAATTCACGACTGAAGGTACAGAAACCCACGCGCTTCCGCCTTCCTTGACACACTAACTGTTATCCCAACAGACAAGTCAACTCACAGTGTCAAATCTATCGCAAAGTAACCCACACGGATCAATACTTGAATTTCCATCTACTCAATCCATCCGTACCACAACTTGGAGTCTCCGGACATTGTATCACCGCGCGGAGACCATTGTCACGGAACCTCAGGATCGTGAGGAGGAGAAATCCCACGTGAAACAGTGCTTAGGCCAAGGGTGGTTATCCGAAGTGGGCAATTGACAAAGCGAATGAGCCAAAACCACACAAGCCCGCAAGCGGATCAGGAGATAAACCTCCCAGGAAAGGCCTTGTCGTTATTCCCTTATGTCAAAGGTACCTCCGAGGCTCTACGTAGGACTTTCAGTAGCTACGGCATAAGCGTATTTTTCAAGCCAACCCGCCCTTTACGGCAGATATAGTCTCGCAAAATACAAGACAAATAAGAAAAAGACGCACTGGGTCCGGTGTATAATATGCCCTGCCAGGGCCACAACTTCCCGAGGACAGTGCAAAGAGCATATATCGGCGAAACTGAACGCTCCCTTGAACACGCGCTTTCTAGAACACAGGCGACCAAGCACCACCAACATCTGAAGTTTTCCAAACATTTCACATTGAGTCCCCCGGCCATTCTGTGGACATTGACAACGTCAAGATTTTGGACAGAGACAATAGGTGATTTGAACGAGTTGTTAAGGAGGCAGTTCACATAAAAGCCAATCAACCATCGCTCAACAAGGACGGGGGCCGGTACAAACTCAGTGGAGTCTACGAGGCTGTGATCAAGTCAAAGGTCAAGAAAATCAATACTTGATCGATTGCAGTCAATCACCACCATCTACTCGCTGATGAAAGATGGAGTCCCATCTGAAAATTCCGAGGTAGGAAATTATTCTATTTTGTGTTGGGATTTTTCAAAGTTTAAATCAAAATCATTACTTACAATGCGTTTGACTTAAGATGGGTTTACGATGTACTGCAAGTCGTTGTGAAATCCACTCCAGGTATCATCTTGAAGCTATATAGTCCTCTAATAAAGATGAATTAGTAATAAGGCCTAAAAATGTTTGTTTGCCATAATGAGGAAAAATATTAGTGTTGGTCATTTTTTTTATTTTCAACATGACCTTCATACTGTTTTACTCTAAAATGAATACAACAGGATACTATTTAAAGCTCTTTTAATACATAGCAAATATCTTTTACTTGTTGTAGTTGTTTTGTTGTCTTAATGTTTTCATTTTGGTGGCTGTAAAAAAATTGTAAATGAAACTTATGGGTCGATTGGCAAATTTAAAAAAAAAATTGTGCTATTATGCATAAAAATTTGAGTCGGCAGGTTTTTCTAGGGTCGGTCGAAGGCAAACAAACAATTTTTTTGCCTAAGCTCTGAAAAAAAGTGCTCATGGATGGATTCAAACAGGTGACCTCATCTGCGTACTACTAGACAGACGTTCTCACTCACTGAACCACGGGAGCTGAGTAAATGATAGAGTAAATCCATAAGTCTTAGGTAACTTGCACATGTACTATAACCTAATCTGAAAGCTGTAGCTGGAAAACATACGGTAATAATCAAATTCCCAAGGTGATCTTCTGGCATTTATGATACTTCATACTCAGCATTTATTAAGACACTTCACTTTATATTTGTTACAAAACTGTGGTTTGGACAATTCATTGGTTTGGACAATTCATTAGTTTGGGCAATTCATAACAAAGTATCATTTGATATTAATTGTGTTGTAGTATAGGCTTCATGTACATGTTTGACACATTACTAGTTTTATAACCTTAATAATACATTAGCAATTATGCAAATTATCCTAATCTTTCATGGTTTCCTTGTATCTGTAGTTGCTAGTACCTCACACTTAATAACTGAGCTGTGAATTATTTCCTCTCTTTTGACCATACTTCATAGGTACAATATAACAAAGCTCAGTGTCTTTTTAAGATGACACCTTTTCCAATTTGAAGTTGAAGAAAGAAAATGTTTTAGTTAGGTTATTCTAAAAGCAGGTAAATGCAGGAAATTTGTGGTGTAAACTATTGGGAGTAACACTGCAAAATAATGTATTAGCATGGAAACTGAACTATGCTTGTGTCTGTAAAAGAAAATGCAACATTAACCCTTAATTGCTCAGAGCAGAAAAAGAAGCAACATCTACATCTTGTTTTCTATATGAACTTACTAAATGAGAAATAGGGTGGTTAGGTATGTTTTGAAGCTAATTATTGCAGGTAAGGTCATCAGATTTAGTAAAATATACGTGCTGAAAATAAAATGGGGTTTAAGGTGAAATGGGAAAAATTGCGACAGCATTAATAATAAAAATTACACAAAAAAAAAAACAACAGAAAATGAATCAATTACAAGAAACATAATTTATCTAAAGATGAATTTAATTTCTTCATCATTCAGATCTTTCATGATGAATTTTGTAATTATTTGGCTACAAATAATGATAGTCTCATATGCTCCATACCCAAAATTAAACCTGTGATTTTATGAGAAATACTAAAAAGATCAACACTTTGTAATTGTGTAACTATATACTACAACTTCCTTAAGTGGACATCAAGTTTCAATATGACAGCATTCAAGATCTGACTTGCGTTTGGCGGACACGGGTGTGAAAAAATTATTTAGATATGAAAACACTAAAAATATTGATCAATGTAATGTTTTCTAGGGTAAAATTACATGCAGTTTCTGATTTTGGCCCTTAAAATGGTGAAAATCACACACTTTTTGAGATATAATCCATATTTTGGTCAATTTTGGCCAAAATTTGGCCTTTTTGAGTGACAAAAATGTTGACTTGTCTATTTGAAATGACCATATCTACAACAAAAAATAAGCCCAGTTGTTACTTTTTAAATTTAATGTTAAATTATTCACCTATCTTTACAATAAAATAGTTTGCATTGTTCAAACTACCTCCTGTTTTTGGTTAGAACTTCTTGAAATTGTATATTGGAGTGACAAAATTGTACGCAAAATTTGAGGTTTTTGTCCAATTTCGGACTTCAAATGACCATAATTTCACAAAGGTATACCCTAGATGTATCATTTTTGTGTCATTTTGTTCAGAAATGCAATAGCAAAACATAGGTAGTAAGTTTGAACAGAATGCTCTTTACTAAGAAAAATTATAATGCAAAATGTTACCCTACCCCTTAATTTTCTGCAGGCGTGAAAAAATTATTTCAATTTGATAAAAAAATTCAAACTCAAAAATTCTAGATTATGGGATTAAACATTGAAATTGTATTGCCCCAATACCTCCCCTTACAACAAGTTCATATTTATTTAGACATAGGACTCTCATTTTTTGAGTTTGGAATTTTTTTTATCATCATTCGTGTTTTCCTTCGGCAATAGGTCGTTTAATGTAAAAGCATCTGATCATTCCCAAATCACCAAAATACCAGCAGATACTAGCTGACTTAGGTTCAGAATGAATTAAACAGTTATTAAACATATTCCAATGTAAGAATACCCTACGTATGTTTACTAATGGTTATAATTGACAGGGTCCGTAAAATTATGTTATTTCCTAGTTTGAGCATGTTGTATATTTTTCCTCCTTCGGATACTGATATCATGGAGGTTTGTTGTTGAGGGTGTAGCATTTAAGGGGGGTAATTGACATATTTCTAATGCCAGATTCAGTTTCTACACAAAATTTCACAAACAGAAACGTTGTTTTCATTCAAAATCTTGAACTCAGTTTTTACTCAATTTGTCACCAAACACAAGTCAGATCTTGAACGCTGTCATATAACTTAAACACAACTTATACGCCTCACAACTTTTCATATCGTGAAAGGCATTTCTTTAAATTAACAAATTACACTTGGTGGAAACAAGTATTTCAGGTTACAGTTGATCAGGAGCTTTTCTTAATGTCACATACTTCCACGTCTAAAAATAGGAATCCTTGGTGGAAGGCATTCAATCACTACCAACAAGATGTTGGGTTATAGAGTTGCAATTTTGGTCATACTACTATTCTTGATGACTATAACACTTATCCACACTCCTCCCACACTTGGCATCCCAAGTGCCAGGGCACATGGCAACCAGGGATCCCAGATTGGAATGAACTGTGGAAAGGTTCCATATGTACCCTTCAAAATTTTACCCCTAACACTAATATATACTTTAACCCTAAGGCCAAAAAGGGGGGGGGTTTGGGGGGGGGCTACATATGGAACTCTTTAGATCTGCACTAAACCTTCTAACATTCCATGTCCTTCCTTATTCTTTTTATTCTTCTCTCCAAGATGTGCAAAATGGGGAAAGGTGCAAGGATATGGGAACAAATCAAAGATAGATGCCTCTTGGATTATGTGGTAATTAACTGCCAGCCTAGATTCCAAAAGCCCAGATGAGAGCATCAGAAATATAGTTTGTTCCCAAGCCGATTGACATTTCAGTGATTTGGCACAGAAGGTGGATCGGCTTGACAGGTTTGAAAATGTTACATGGCATTAACACACTGGTGCACAAGATTAGTTCCCAACTTTTCGATCTTGCTTTGCAAATGTTATAGATGAAGAGGAGGCAGTCGATCCAAATGCATATTTAAAATGCCATCAATCTTTGGATTTGTTCCCTTTACCTGTAAAGAGTTGAAGTTCTGTATAGATTGAGTGCAAAGGCACAGCTACAAAAGGAATAGTCATGTAATCACCCATAATCCATTAAATATAGACATTAATTTGAGGAATTTGTGGTTAGACTTCCTTGATTAAGTCATAAAACATGCAATGTCAGCCTTGACTTCACCACTCACTCTATCAAAGTGATACTTCATGTCTTTAATCTCTAATATTTTGGTGCCCATAGATCTTTTCATATAATAATCTGAGCAAAAAAATTTGGTTTGTTATGAGTACTAATAGCGAGCGCCGAAGCTGCAAGCTCTTATAGACAAAGCCGTATGGACGTATGAAGCTATGAACTCTATAGTATGACAGGTAAAAAATACTGACCTCTTTGATCCCTATTTTCGTTCTTACCATTTTTAATTCTTACAAAAAAAACCCAAAATTAAAAAAAAAAACTGAAATTTAATTTGTCGTCCGATATTAACAAAGAATTTGTTTTAATTCTCCATTCTGTTGGTGGATATTTTGTTTTCGCGCAAATTATTTTTATGTAACTTGTATTTTAACATGAAACCTATGATAATTTGTGATGATATTTTAAAAATCATGCTTGGAATAATTAAATACGATAAATAAATATTTTTAAATAAAATAATTTTCTTCAGGGTGAGGGCGGCTACGAAATCCTAATTTTAGAAGTTGTCATTGGTTTAACACGTTAAAAGCATGGTCATCAAAGTAGAAAGAATAAATATGACGTAAACCAGGGGGGCGGGACCGATATGGGCATTGATTTCCAAACGGTTAATTTAGGGAATATTGCATGCATTTTGGCAAATATGAAAGTCTACAGAGCGCTCGCTTCTAAGGTTCTACCTGCAATGCATCATTAATTCTAGGCGGTCCCCGGGGTGAGTGACTTCATCTGGGTTTCAGCGATCACCTGGTTGAATGACCTTGGGTTTTGCGGTTTTTTGACCCTGCCCTTGTGCGGACTTTTAAAATTTTCGCATCAACAATCAACCCATGCTCCAAAGTTTCATGTCCATACAACAATGTTACCTATTTTGACCTCCTTTGAACTTGAAGACCATAATGGACCTTCTTGTGCCCTCACAATCTGTCGGCATCACAAATCAACCCCACCCTCCCAAGTTTCAAGCTATACACCGATGGGGTTACCCCATTTGACCTCCTTTGACGTTGTGATCTGATGAACTAGCGTGAATTTGAAATTTTCGCATCAACAATAGACACCGCCCACCAGTTTATCTGGATTGTACCCCAAAGGTTAACACATTTGACCTCCGTTGACCTTGAATGAACCCCGATGACCTTTGATCCACTACTAACCAATACAAACTAGTTTTCGGCAAGGTTCAAGGGGCACCCACCCACCAAGTTCAGGAACGCGCGACCCTCGCGTTCCGAGAAAATAGACGCGTCAGACAGACAACTGATTAGATTTGTTACATGGGTTGGTCTCAGTAATACACAGAATTCCAGCTCGTATTAAAATGGTAAATCAAATTTCAAAGGAATTATGTGGATGACAGTTTTCAATGAAAGCAAAATCGCAAAGCTAGGATGAAAATGGTTTGCAAGGTTCATATGCCTTTACAACAGAAGATCATGCAAGTAGAGTAAAACAATACAAATCAGTAAAAGTTGGTAGAAGAGGATTAATTTTATGGAAGTTTCCAAGTTTAATGCCAGTAGTAGAAAAGCGTTTATTTGACCAATTCATGCAGATGTGCAACTGTTAAGAAACAGGTAATTTCTGCCTCCAATACAGACATAATCAAATCCTGCTTGCAACTGCAAATCCAGCTAAGTGAGGCATTGACATCAAGATGTGGACGGATGGCCTGTTTCTGGACATCCACACTCACTTTTTCTAGATACAGAGATGAAAAGACAGATAAACTTAATTTCTGTGAGTAGTAAACAGTCAGGATTCAATGGGATCAAGGTGGGAAGACCACACTGACTACAAATGCATATATGTGCCAGAAACATTGACAGGTTGTCCTTAACAAAGCACAGCAACAGCACAGCACATCAACAGCTAGCTAAGGAAGGGTAGACCTACTGTAAGAAACTGTCATTGTGAATTAAAAAGATCTGGAGGGCAGCTAATGCTTTGAGAACAAGATAACAAAGATAACATGTCCTTAACACATAAAGCAAAAAGGACAGCCCACTCCTACTAATATTAATGTGGGCCTTTCCAATGCTTTTATGTATGTTAAAAAGAAGCAACAAAACATAACAAACTTTGAATCACAATTCACATAGAGGGCTTTATGGTCTCTCAAGTAATACAGAATACTTCAAGTACAGCACACAAATGTAAGAGGCATGCTAATCTATACACATACATATGATGCATTGTCTTCTATTAAAGAAAAAGCAAAATGGGAAGAACCGTGGAAAATAAACTTAAAACATCCGATTCATAGAGCAGCTGGAATACATTATAAAAAGATCTACAATGTGATTAAAATATATGTAACAATATACATTTTTAAAAAAAACTTGAGATGTTTATATAATTTGTTGGTTTCTCATCCATGTGTATGAGACGATATCAACATG
>JAMKCH010010099.1:0-48503 GCA_023653785.1 Ophioderma brevispina
GAAATACCAACAGACACATGGAATGTGTCCTTGCAAGGTAAGTGACCCTAATTAGTGTAAACAAATACAATTGCAAGCACACTGATTGACACAACTAAGGTATAAGCATCAAGGCTACAAGTGACATGTTGGACAAGTGGGAAGGCTTGCCAGAGGCTTACTGTGATTGACTTTTGCTATTCCCAACTAACTTTCATGGCCATTTACAATGCACACATCCAAAAGGAGCTGTATGACACGTCACGAACCAAATTCAACCAATTTGTTTGTTTAGACCCTAAACTTGGCTTTCACACCCTTATTGTCGCCAAACGAAAACGCTGAATTATTTTCCCACGTCATCCAAACACACATGCGAAATTTCAAGACAATACGATATAAGATAAACACGCAGTTAACAAAACCATTGGCTTCAAAAACCCAGTACTATAGACCCACCGAAGTATTCGTGGGTCTAAAAATAGTAAAATTTTGCTAAACATAATTAATTTAATCCATTCTTAACTTGAAACTACTAACTCACGAGTTAAAATTTTAAGTGTATAAGTGATGATTTTTTATTTTCTGTTTTCGAAAATCACTGATGGTACCTTTAAATGATAAATATATTTTCTGCCTATTAAAGTCTATGTATATCGATGGACATTCTAATACCATTAGTATTTGTATATTTTCAGTGAAATCAGTAAATAATGAGAATTTTACCGATATGATCAGATACAATAAGACCATAATCAGGCCAATTTCAAAAATACCAATCATATCGGGCTAACAATCATTTTCACCATCAGAAATATATTTTTTGCTGATGGGATAAGCTAATCGGTCTTTGCAAGCTACAAATAATCATTTGTATCATCTCCATACACTATGTCTATGTGTCACAGCATGTGCAGTATTAAACAAAGAATTGGGATGCCTTCAGTTCATTTCTTTTCAGTACACAGCTGATCATATACTCCATTTACCTTCCTCGAGCGTGGAAGCGTTTGTTTTGCATCTAAGTTTTTGCACATCCTATTATACCTGCACACGCACACGTTAGCAATTTGAATCCACGCTCGCTATTTAATACTGTGATTATTGCATTACACACTGACGTCACTGACTCAAGGAAGATAAACGGACTATAGTGTACACGTATATGGAAATTTTCTTGACTATAAGTGCTAATAGAATTGTCACTTACCATTGGTATTGGTTTTGGAGGAGTCTGTGGGCATGGAAAATGAGGTGGCTCCTTGATGTCCATATTGTTGAATGATGGAAAATTAATAACTTGTTGCATGGAAACATTGGCGAAAAGTGGATTACCTCCAGCCATTCTAAATAGGGCGGAACAAAGTCAAACACAGTTTAAAAGGTATGTGTATGGTTAATGGAAGTTAACGACACTCAACCACAATTGTGTCATATGTGTAACCATGGGTAATAGATACATGCGATCAAACATTAAAAGTACAAGGTCCTCGGCCCGCATGTGGCGCCTGCCGTCACGGTTTGTGAATGATGGCCAAAACTGACACCGACCTGATGTGACCTTTGACCTGATGTGACTTTGACCTTAAACATGGGGGTTTGATGTAAACTCATAAGCAAAGTTTGGTCCAATTTGAACTTTTCAAATGAGGGTCAATTTTACATTTTTAAGCCATCTTACAAATTGCCCTCACATTGACCTTTGACCTTTCGGTATGTGACCAGTGACCTCATCAACAAATGGAGATGCCATGTTGCACCTGTGGCCCAAGTTTGGTTTTAAAATCCATGGAAGTATGCGGATATTACAGGCAAATTAACCTTTTTCACACACAGGACAACAACAACACAACAGACATTCTAACAGTGGACAAAGTGATCCCATGTGTCTTCAGGGCGACACAAAAAACAAAATTGGCCATGAGATATATACCGCGCACGCTGAGAGCTGGTTGTACCATGCAGCTAGGACCCGCGGACGGTGGTAGACAGCAATGTGGTGTACGTCTAGGCTGCAACAAAAATAACACGGAATCATGGCCAGCGGGTCTTGTAACATCTAGTCGGGTAGGTAACCGTGTGTCTACTCGGCGGTAGCTGCGTGGTAACTACCATGAAGGAAAATGCGGGTGTACCTCAACATGGTGAATATAGCCCGTGTATAGTGTTGTACTGTTTGCAATAGCTGTCACCACTAGACAGGATGGTGAAGCTGCCATATGATTACAAGTTTGATAATAGTTATTGGACAGAATCGAACCCACGCTAGTGTGGACTGCTTGAGCCAGGTGGAACATTGCACCTCGTTTCGGATGCGTAAATTTGGCCAAGAAGACGCAAACCTCTGCCCGAAGCTTGTGGTCACTTAGTGAGGTGGGCGTATCTCCTGTCCAAGTAAATTTTAACCCACGTAGGCTTACAGTACCACGCGAGCCAAGAAAAAGGTTGTGTTCAGGGTTGAAACTGACAAAACTGTTTCAAGCAGGCCTGTCTAGTAGGTGCCTAACAAGTGCTCTTAGCGCGTCATTTACTGGTCATGCGAGGTGCCTTTTTACGTGTAATAGACTGCACTAGGTTAGGCCATGACGATCACAGAGTGGGAGGCTAGTATTTCCTATAGCGACTGTATGAGACTATGAGTTAGCAGTGAACTTTTCCAAACAAGTACAGATTTTAGTGTCTGAAGAAGCTATTTTATCCTGGATTTTGACAGAAACTGAATACAAAATTCACGTGAAGTCATGGCTTTACGCAGGAGATAGTAAATTAGTATCATGCTGTCATGTGCATATGACCAGGGGAGGTGAGACCTACGCACAGGGCCTTCAACGCGTGAAAACAAGACCAGGGAACCCCGGGAATCCCCGTTATCGCGTGAAAAAGCGCACAAAATCAAACAAGTACGCCATTGCACAGCGAAACACTACATTTTTCAGCGCATTTGAATGGAGTTGTTTGACGGCACTTAGTGGCGGATCCAGAATAGAACAAAGCAGGGGCGCAAAGAGGAGTGTACCATATTGCCAAGTATCGGAAACAGATTTATTCATGCAGAACTCCTTATGAATTAGGCTATTGTTGTGATCAAGCAAGTGGCCCACGATATATATAGATACAAAAATTCCTAGCTACAATACATGTGTAAAGAACTTACGTGAACCAGTTCAACGTGGTGTTGATAACACGCAATTTTAACTCTTACTTTCGCCCCTGCTTTCTGATTCTGCATCCTCCAATGGCTAAGCTATTTCCAAATGCCAGGATGTCCGCTTGTCCGTTAAGAACCAGACCTCGAGCACGCGGCGCGAGGTCTGGTAATATTTGTATTCCCAAAACTTTAGTTTTTCTTTACCGTACTGTAGCATAGACTACGGGTGAAAAAACCCAAGCCATATGATCCCTTATTCCCCCCATTCCCTCCATATTTGAAGCTGGATTCTATGAATACCTGAGACTATCCTGAGTCAGAATATTCACACCAATCAGATTTTTTACCTCTTACATGTCAAAATCCAACGAATAAATTTGACTCTCAGTGTCCTAAATTCGCCTCTTGCAGTAGATATGGTAACACATCTCTAGGGTTGTAGCCCCTCAGGTCTACAACACTGAGATGTGGGCAGTAGTATACAACAGAACCGACAAAACTAATGGGTAACAGGAGGCAACAAGAAATTAAGAAGTTCTACAAGAAATATGTTCCACTTACCGATATCACAGGGATAACGGCTTGTTACCAAAGTTGCTACTTGTTTATGAACGATCCCTTACTGCCTAAGAAGAAATTGGCGATATTTTAAATATCCGTGTCAGCTATTCAAGCTTATTCACATACATGTCTTGTTTACAAAAATGGTGGCAATACCATGTGCTTTGACAGCTGTAGCGACCTTCGGTAAAGTTTGGGACTAACATCGGAAATGTCACAAACATTCAGTCACATGATTGTAATCTCATTCCAACCCGCAATACAGTGTGCATGGGAAGACTTTCTTTCACAAGACAAGGAGATAATTTGCTACTTGTGCTGTAGGGATACAAAATAGTGAGTAAATTTACCAAGTTTTTTATTAGAACTTCGCCCACTTCGGGCTTCGCCCTCGTTGGCGTAGATTCCCGAGGTGAGCAGTGATCACTAGATGTCCGCTTCCGGCTTAGTCCCAGTAACTGTGACTTCAGGCAGTGTTATCTTTTCACATTTGGACGTTATCATTTCACTGCCTCAAGCCTCAAAATAACGGGCGCAAGGGCGCAAATTTGCGCCAGTAAAGCCTGCAAATGTGCCTGGGAACGGCGAAAAAAATCGTAGCCAGGCGCAAATGTACATTGTAAAAATGTGCCCGTGAGCTGAATAATTCAACAGGAAAACTTATAAAAATTGTCTGTGATATTTATTAGTTGCGATTGATAATGGTATCAACCTTGTCTTTGAAAAAAAAAAAAAAAAAAAACGTTGGCGTAGATTCCCGAGGTGAGCAGTGATCACTAGATGTCCGCTTCCGGCTTAGTCCCAGTAACTGTGACTTCAGGCAGTGTTATCTTTTCACATTTGGACGTTATCATTTCACTGCCTCGAAGCCTTTAACAGCCTTTAAACGCCGTATAAGCCAATGTGTGTGCAGAACGACTGTAGAACCACAAACTGCATCATTTGGTGTACATTAAATCCTTTTAGACCCTTAGTTTTTCACCTTTTGCGTTGCTGGGTATCTTGGCTTTCTTATTGCGTAAAGTGTTATGTTGAAACATCGGATTAATAATGTTTTCTTCAAAAAGAAGTTTATTTTGAAATAGCCACTTTGAAAGTCTCCTGGTCTCGCCTCCATCTTTATTAATGATTATCGATTGTGACGTTTGCAATGCAGCACTGGTTCAGAACTTCAGATTGATAATGTGCCAAATTCGACTGTAGTATGACAGCATTCAAGATCTGACTTGCGTTTGGCAGACACTGGTGTGAACAAATTATTTAGATGTGAAAACAACTAAAAATGTTGGTCAATGTAATGGTTTCTAGGGTAAAATTACATGTAGTTTCTGATTTTGGCCATTAAAATGGTGAAAATTATGCACTTTTTGAGATATAATCCATATTTTGGCCAATTTTGGCCAAAATTTGGCCTTTTTGAGTGACAAAAATTTTGACATCTATTTGGAATGATCATATCTACAACAAAAAATAAGCCTAGTTGTTATTTTTTAAAATTTAATGTTAACTTATTCATATCTTTACAATAAAATAGTTTGCATTGTTCAAACTACCTCATGTTTTTGTGTTTTTTGAAATTGTACGTCAGAGTGACAAAATGGTACGCAAAATTTGAGGTTTTTGTCCAATTACGGACATAATTTCACAAAGGTATACCTTAGAGAGATCATTTTTGTGTCATTTTGCTCAGAAATGCAATAGCAAAACATAGGTAGTAAGTTTGAACAGAATGCTCTTTAGTAAGAAAAAAATATAATGCAAAATGTTACCCTACCCCTTAATTTTCTGCAGGCATGAAAAAATTATTTCGATTTGATAAAAAAATTCAAACTCAAAAATTCCTGGGATTATGGGATTTAAAATATGAACTTGTTATGCCCAATACCTCCACCTACAACAACTTCATATTTATTGAGACCTAGGACTCCTCATTTTTTAGTTTGAATTTTTTTATCAATCATTTTTGTCCTTCCTGCAATAGGTCGTTTAATGTATAAAAGCATCTATATTACACCAAATCCACCTAAAATACCAGCAGACACTAGCTGACTTAGGATAAGATTTAATAAATACAGTTCTATAAACATATTGCAATGTAAGAATATCCTTACTTATGTTTACTATGGTTATAATTTTGATAGGTTCAGTAAAATTATTGTTATTCTTAGTAATAGCATGTTGTCTCTTTTTTCCTATTCGGATATCATGAAGGTTTGTATTTTGAGGTGTAGCATATAAGGGGAAGGTAATTTAGCATTTCTAATGCCAAATTCAGATTCTACACAAAATTTCACTCCAGAAAAAGTTGTTTTCATTCAAAATTCTTGAACTTCAGTTTTTACTCATTTTGTCCTCCAAACGCAAGTCAGATCTTGAACGCTGTCGTATGAGAGAAATCGGGCGCATATAAGGCATATTCTAATTTTGATGCGAGTTAAAGCAACGGAAAGCATCACCTGAAATGTGGCCAAAATACACCCACCGTAGTGCACCGCTCACCCAATTCGACTCCAAGTGGACCTACGGCGGTGCGGAAAGTATAAGCGTGCATATTAAATTGTGTGTAAAAATCTACCGATAGAAATGTTCAATTTCTCAAAAGGTTCTATAGGTTCAGACCCAGTAGAGGGATGTTCTCGTAAGAGAACCAAATTTCTGACACTCTAATGCAAAAATATTCATAGAACCCCTTCGTTTTTCGGAAATATTTGAGATTATTTTTGTATTTACACATATTCTTTATGGTAGTGGTCGAACAAGTACCCTTTACGAAGCCGGTATTTCTGAACGGGAACAATGGACCAACTTATGTACTCTTCAAAATTCCTTTTTAGAAAGTACTTACAGTTTCCTAAATGTCTCCAGCGACAGTAGTAAAGCTACAGTAGCAATTCTGTGAATAGTAATTATGTCGAATTGTTGGTGTAACATGCCGTAAATGCAATGAAATATAATCTGACACACGCTACAGTCTCACGTTGATCAATGGTCGCTCCTGCTTTAGTTTACCATCTGGGATTACGCTGTCAAAATTTAATTTGCATTTGAATGTTGCGCATAGTGCATATCGTATTGTTGTTGCTGCGCAGAGTTAAAATTAGCGTCGAGGCACGTTGGCTCCAAACAGAGCATGATGAACGAACCTGAAAATTGCCAACGGGATCGGCAGCCTGTCACAGTCGACACATCATAGAGCAGGTCATAGAGCGTCTGTTTCCAGATACCCTCGAGAGTTTGTAAACACATGGCCGCTGCTGCGATAGAATCCTGGATAGAAGCCGACGAAAATTGCTGATTTTTCCTTCAAAAGTGAGTAATCGCATTTATAGTATCGACCGCAAAGTGCCTTAACTTTAACATTAATCCTTGTGATATTGCTCATTTGGGCATATTTGTGATTAAACATCTGTATGCATAGTTGCCTCTTAAAATGTGCATTTCATGTGCTCGCTGAAAACGGATATTGCCCGCAACGGTATGTTGTAGACCCGGGGGGATACAACCCTAGCGTTGCGGTACCGAAACTACTCTATGGGGCGACTGATAACGTTAGTCTCTCGCGCAGTTCTAATTTAGATAATATCTTTCGCAGTCTGTGACACAAATTACATTGTGGGTAAATCCTATGGGATAAATACTTTCCGCACCGCCATTAAGTGGATGCACTGAAAAGTTTGAATTATCTGCTATTGACAGCGATTTGTCTATCGATACAACATGGAGGACTGGACGAAGTACTGAAGATCTGAAGCTCTGCAATTTTGGATCAAATTAAACCTTCTAGAACTTATCATCAACTCGTAATGTGATTTTGAAGGTAAGGCAAGTGTCTAATCTATTATGTGGATGTATATCCAGTGCAGCATTATATTTTGGGCACAATACCACCTTGAATTTGGCTTTCATTAAAAGATCTTTCTTCTGCACAAACCAGTCATGACTAGATAGTCAATGATAACGACAACATACAAAAGTTTAGTCTAGTTTGCAATGCAACCCTAAATATAATAGCAAATCAGACGCATTCTTTAATCGGAATGACGTTTTCGTTATGGACCACTCTATTTTAGGTTTGCAGAAGAGTGTACCGGTACTCAAAAACGTGTAGCAGCAGATTTACTGAATTCACAATACAACTCAGATAAAATTACTCGTGCACCTAAGTTGTTGCTAATGTCCTTATAATACATTCATCGGACAGTGATATGGCAAAAAAAAAAAGGCCTTAGAAATAAACAAAATATACATCTACAATTTGCTTTCACATGTTGAGTAACGGTGCTAGTAATAGTATTGGCGCTGTCGTCACTGTTGTGTTGTGGAACTATACAATTATATATGGAAGGATTTCCCCTGAATTTGTATCTCATGACAGAATTACAAATTATGAATTTTATGCATCTATTATGATGAAAGACCTTCTCAGGTGTGTTCCTTGTTTTACGAGCGAGGATAATATGAAACAATTTTTATTAGCTCCAAATATTTGCAAAACCTTTTTTCTTCGGAGCCTATTCATTTTTGTTCGAAATATCTAACGCCGTAAATGCCACTGCATTTACGGTTAGAAGTCCTAAGGTACCAGAAATGTAGTTTCGGTACCAAACCCTAGGGTTGTATCCCCATAGGTCTACAACAAGGGTTGCGGGCAATATGGCATCCCGTCGAAAAAACTTAAGTACATTTCAAGAGGCAACTATGCATGCAGATGTTTGGTCACACATATGCCCAATTGAGCAATATCATAGGGATTAATGTTAACTAAAGGCGCTTTGCGGTCTTTACTACCAATGCGATTACTCACCTTTGAAGGGAAAAATCAACAATTTTTGTCGGCTTCTATCCAGGATTCTATCGCAGCAGCGGCCATCTGTTTACATCTCTCGAGGGTATCGGGAAACAGAAGCTCTATGGCCACTGACCTGTATAGAAGTTAGGTCATAATGGCGTATCGGCTGTGACAGGCCGCCAATCCCCGTGTGTAATTTTCACGTTCCTTTAACATGCTCTGTTTGGAGCTTAGGTGATTGCGAATATTGCAGACTACAAGCAAGGGACAGCATGAAACGGTCACCAAGCAACCGCACTATGCTAAGCCAATGACATCACAGGTTTAGCATTCCCGATTCTTTAGCTCAGAAGTGTAAATCATTCTGTACACGAGACGCAGTGAATTTATCAGTAAAAGATTTTCAGTAATCGAGTGTTGCGTTAAGATTTAAAAGAATTTAGAAAGATGTGTACTCTAATTGTTCAAATTTCTGTTTTGAAAAAAAATTGTATTTCCAAATGGCAGCGCCTGGGTATCGCCACTTCGCTGTGCCAACGTGCCTGGATGCTAATTTTAACTCTGTGCAGCAACAACAATACGATTTGCACTATGCGCAACATTCAAATGCAAATATTGACAGCTGTCAGCGGATGGTAAACGAAAGCAGTAGCAACCACATTGATCAACGTGAGACTGTAGCGTGTGTCAGTAACTTAAGTATTTCATTGCATTTTCGGCATGTTACACTAACAATTCGACATAGTTACTATTCATAGAATTGCTACTGTAGCTTTACTACTGTCGCTGGAGACGTTTAGGAAACTAAGTATTTCTAAAAAGGAATTTTGAAGAGCACATAAGTTGGTCCATTCTTTCCGTTCAGAAATATCGGCTTCGTAAAGGGTACTTGTTCGACCACTACCAGAAATGAGCGGAAAGTTACACCAAAACATGACCGGTTAATCCTTGCTTAAGGATCTTCAGTGATGCGAGTACATGCAAAATAAAAACGTTCATCATGGTAGAAGTTCCTTTTACTAACCTAGTCATGATGATGTTCATCAGGACTACTTCCGGCTGTAAAAATGGTTTCGGAAAATGTGAGATACAACACCGTAAGAGAAATAGGGAGCGGCTGTACAAGGCATTTACTATCTAGCTAGCACTCCCAATTACAGGAGGAGGAGTCTTTATTGCAGTCAAAGATACAATACCAAGCTTCGAAAGGCCCAACTTATCCATCGAAAATACTGATTTAATCTGGTGCCAGTTGTCACTCCAAAATCAAACTATACTAGTCGGATCTTTTTACCGTACACTAAGTAACACCAACATAGACATATAATCAACTTGCACTTAAGTTTATCAACCTTGTACAATTCAACATGTTCACCTTACCTCATCCTAGGAGGCGACTTCAATGTCCCCGGTCTCCAATGGAAACAGGATGACTCTACAACTGCCAGTAATCCACTACAAGAGAAAATACTTGAGGTTGCGAGCGAAAACCTCCTCACCCAGAAAGTGTTATTCACAACAAGGCGCCATATCAATGGTACTGAAAACATTCTTGATCTGCTATTTACATCCCACCCTGCACTCCTCCACTCTACTAGACCACACCCGGGACTTAGCAACCACTCAGCTGTGCTTGGCAGTATTTATTGAAATAACAACAACTATTGCCAAAGAAACCAGCCAGACGCATCCCACAGTGGAAGAGTGTTGACGAAGCTGAATTCAAGAATCAAGCAAAGCTTATTGCGGACAAGTTCCTCACTTCTTCTCCAGAAGGCAAAACAGTCGAAGAAAACTGGACATCTTTCAGAGATTCAATAAACAACCTGGTTAAATCAAGTGTTCCCCATAAAACCTCAGGTAATAGAGGAGCCACCTGGTTCAACAACACTTGAAGGAAATAGGACAAAAAGAAAAGTGTATGCCGTGCAAGATCTCCAAAAATGGAAAGCAGACTGGGACTAAATTATAAGAGGGACTATAGAATACCATCATAGCCTCATCAGACAAAAATAAGCGGGATCATGAAAAAGAAGATTCATCAAGAAAGAACAACCAAAAGAAATTCTGGCATTACATAAGATCAAAAAGGAAAGACAACACTGGGCATTCAGTAATATAAAGCCAACGGACAACCCTTGTAACAAAAGACAGTGAAAAAGCCGAAGCATTAAGTTCCCAAATTCCAAAGCGTGTTCACTAGAGAGGATACCAATCCATCGGTACTAATGCCAAACATTAAGAAGAAACCTTATGTTGACATGCATGATTTTACCATCTAAGTCGAAGGAGTTTGGGGAATTTACATACGATATTAATCCAGATCGGAAGAGTATTGGCCCTGACAATTTTCAAATTATGCACTCAAAATAGCCGCCCATGAGATTGCACCTGTTCTTCGTTTCATATTCCAACAGGACCATGAAAACAGGTGACCTCCCTGAGGATTGGCGTCAAGCAAAAAGCAACACCACACTTTGTATATGGGTCTTTTCATGAAATATGTCCTCAAAGTGTGTGACATGATGTAAAAAAAATGTCAAAAAATACATACTTAGATAATTTCTTGCATTCCAAGTGTTCTGATGCCAACTTGTCACACAAAAATCGAAGTTAATTTGACAGAAAATTACAGCAAAATGCCATATTGAAGAATGAAAGTCATATTTACTCCCATAGAGTTGTGTGGGGAAATCAACATGTCAACATGGGACACCGGCCGTCCTTGTTACATGTTGATTGAATGCATGCTATAATTGATTGTATCATACATAAAAATTATCAGAATTGTTTTGTTTAGATTGGAAATGTGTCTTTTTGACAACATATGCATTGAGTTGACCGTAAGGTCTGCATTTTTCATGAACATAATACCGTTTAACTTGACTGGCAGTCGGAACCACTTATTCACTCACAAATGACAGAAGTTGGAAAGTGACCTTTTTTGGTTTTAAAAATAGTTAGCCATGTTTCTTTCTCAAAATGGTATGGAAAATGCATGCCTTGCTTAACAGTGAAAATAAAGACAAAAAAAAAAATTGCATTAAATTATCAACGTTGTGTGGTTTGTGGTTGTAAAACATCCGGGCACCACAGTTACGTCTTGATCCATTTTTGTGCTAAAGGCTGAAATATGAAAAATTTATGTCTCTAATCGCTTGTTAGATTTGTACCTGCAGTTATTTCAGAAGCCATCTCAAAAAACATTTAAAAAAAAAAATATGGAAGTCACACACGCTTCCAATATGTACAAAAAACATTTAAAGTCGGACAACAAATGTTACACGTTGATTGATTCTTGCCAACTTTATAGAAATATACATGGAAATAAACGAAGAAATCATTTTAAACTGTTATCTGTTAATAGTTTTTTACCTATATTTCTGCCTACCTATTATGCAATAAAAGGAAAGTAAACAACCATTTCTTTGCATTTACAACTTATTTCCATGATGTCACTTTCTATGTCACAAAATTTCCCTATATTTAACCCCGGGGACACCCATCGTATTCAGTGAAAATTAACGAAAATTTATAATTAATTTGCACCAAGTTGGTTGGCATATGAAAGCCTTTGCCTTTGATTTAGTCACAATTGGAACTTCATAATCATTATAAAAACTGTTTTGGTCTAATTAAGATAAACAATTTGTGATCACACTATCAAAATGTGATTGAGGACAGTTTTCATGGAAAGACCCATATACAAGAAAGGACCCCTACTACAGACCCTGCAAATTATAAGACCAATTCACTGACTGTGTTTGTTGCAAAATATTAGAAACCACCTGGTATCGACAGCCAAACTATGCGGCCATCTTGATATAAATAACATTCTATCAGATACGCACATGCTTTTCGCAAAAGCCTGATAACAGAGTCGGCAAACCAGTCTACGTTCATGATTTAGATCAGAACTACGACCAAACCGCACCATTACCGATCTAAGCATTTTAGACTTCTCAAAGCGTTTGATGTGTTCCCCACGAGCGATTGCTTCTTAAATTAGAATAACTGGTCTATGGATGACAGTATGTGTCTGAGTTACAGATGTGCTATTATTGAGTACGCTTCATGGAATAGGTATATGGCCTGTTACATTGGGGCAACCATTATTTGCTCCATAAAAATTTTCATGGCGAGAAACACCGCAGCACAACTGGATCAATCACTGGATCAAACAGTTCTCACTAAACGTCTCAAAAGAGTAGTAGTAAATGGGACGGCTTCAAATTGGCAGAAAGTCTGGAGTGGCGTGCCCCAAGGGAACAGTCCTCGGACCACTTATGTCTCACTCTTTAATAAAATCATCCAGGAAGTAGTTAGTAGTAAAATTAGCCTCTTCGCGACGATTGCCTTGTATATAATAAAACATCACAAATTCGCAAGCTGAAGTTCAATTACAATATGACCTAAACAACCTTGTGGAATGGGCAAACTACCTGGGGAATGGCTTTAATTGCGCAAAAGTAACATCATCAAGGCCTTTCCTTAGCCGGGCGCCGAGCGATTTTTACCAGTGGATTCCCAAGTTTGTGCGCGCGGTAAGACAGAATAAATCGGCCCCGGCGCGGATTTTGAAAAGCAAATGGCGCCCGGTCTTTGTGTACACAATCCTGAATTAAAAGTTATTGAATACGTTCGTTTGAAAGGCATCGAATTGGTTTAAAATACAATTACACAACATTGTTATTTCAGTGCACATTACCGCCGTGCTTTTAAACTGCGACATAAAAACTTGGCCCGGATAGAACGGACGATAGCAAATGGATCCGTATGAAGTCTACAGTAAAATTTAACAAAATTAAACACTGATATGCCACCATATTGCCCAATAAGAGCACATAAAAATGGGAACCAAATCGGCATCAACAAAATAAAAAAAATGGGTAAAGAAAAAAGAAAATATATAAAATCACACGTACGGAATGGTTTAATCTCCCAAAACAAATTACAATTCAAAATCTGTGTGTGACTCATATAGAAACGCCTTTTCAAAACCCGGAAGTGAACTTGCAAGCTTGGTCGGTAATATCCATCCAGCTTCCAAATTTGCACATCTTTGAAATTTCGTAAACACTGTACTCAGGTAATGTGAATTTTCTTCGTTTTTAGCAGGGATTTGATTATATTTAAGCATTGAAAATACATTCTCTTGGGGATGGAACTGTTACGATGCCATGTAAATATATGTCGATTCGGGACTTTATTTTTGAGACTTTCACCATTTGGTACTTGCCGTAATTAATAATTTGTTAAAATCAACTCCGGTCCTAAACAAATCGGCTCCCGTCCCTTAAAAAAGTAGGGACCAGGAGCCGGCTTTCGAGATTTCTGGCTTCCTGGTCCAATTCATCTTAAGGAAAGGCTTGAACATCATGCGTGTGACCAGCAGACGAAAGTAGATAAACCGAATTATACAATGATGGGTACTAGACTGGACGTGAAACAGGACTGCAATACCTGGGGATTTAAACCAAAATAATCTCAAATGGGGAGAATAAAACTAAGTAACATTCAGCAAATTAAATCGGTCCCCGAAAAAAAACAGAACATTGGGTTTTGTAAGGAAATTTCTAACCATACTTCAACTAATACCAAATAAAAGTTTTGTATCAGACCCTTGTCAGGCCACACGGGAATACACATGTATGGCATTCGCAGCTGGGATCCTACATATGTAACAAGGGGTTCGCGAACCACAAAGGCCCCCGCCCAGTGCGTTAGCTAAAGAACAAGAAGAACAATTTGAAGAGCCAGCGGAAGATTGTGATGAAAGAAGTGGTTCTGAACGGGACTGGGGCTATCAATGACTGACCTCAAAATTTCAGCACGATGAAATGTTACCACACCACCAAGTTTCATCATCCTACCACATGATAAATGATTTGACCTTGACATGAACTCCAAATGACCTTCAAAAGTTGGCATGAATGTTGACCACATTCACCAGGTTCATGACCAACAACCATGTGCAAAAGATGTGTACCTGAAAGGACATACAAAATTTTGCACTGAACTGTTGACCACACCCCCAAGTTTCCATTCCTCCGACCACATGATTAGTGGATTAGTGTCCTAAAGACCCCAACATGACCTTGAAAATGACCTCAAAAATTTTGTATTGAATGTTGACCACCCCCACCAATATTTTGACATCCTCTCTCCAACGTTAGGGATTTGACCTTGATGACCCCACATGACTTCAAAGACTTAAAATATTTTGGCACTGAATGTTGACCACACACACCACGTTTCATCCTACTACCACAATTTGTGATTGGACATTGGATGACCTTGGATGACCTCGGATGACCTTGAAATGACCTTCAAAATTTTTGGTACTGATGTTGACAACACAACAAATTTCATTCATCCTAGCCCACAGGTTAGTGATTTGAAACCCCCTGGATGGACCTTGAATGACTTGAAATGACCTCAATTTTGGTAATGATTAATGTTGACCACACCACCAATTTCATCCTTCCACCACATGTTAAGTGATTTGACCTGGCATGACCTCGCATGACCTTGAATGACCTTCAAACAGTTTGGCCCTGGTGAATGTTGACCACAACCACACGTTTATTCATGCCTACCACAACAAGATAATGTTTCTAGATAGCCCAATGTAACCTCCATGTCATTTTTGCCGTATTTTTGACCCCATTTGACCTTTGAACAATGCCACATGACCCTCCCCCGAACTCAATCCGCAGCCTAACGTTGAGTGACATCTATGGTGCGAAGATGGCCCCCATTACTGGCTTCCAATAAAAAAAGATATTGTGTGACAACCGTTTATATAGCGATTAGCCCTATTTTTGCCCATATTGACCTATTTTGACACACATTTTGGGACCTTTGCCCCATGTTGTCAACATGACCCACTTTGTATCCAACCACCTCCCTACTTGAGATACATCTATGTTTGCAAGATGGACTTCCACACTTGCTTAGTTCCAAAGATATCACGTGGGACGCGGCACACACACACACACACGGACGGCTACCATTCTATAGTCCCCCTTCGCCAAGAAAAGTTGGCGGGGGACCAAAAAACATAAATCTCCTTGAACGCATACAACGGAGAGCTGCCCGTTAAGTTAAAAACATCTACACGCGTGAAGCTAGCGTCTCAAACATGATTGCATCACTGGGATAGGACAGCTTACAAGATCGCAGAGCTGCTCACCGCCTAACATGCTTGTACAAAATCGTTAATGATCAGCTGGATATCTCTTGTTCGAAATATCTAACCGTAAATGAAACCCATTTACGGTTAGAAGACTTAAGTAGCCTAAAATGGGCGGCCGAGTGTATTATGCAATCACAACATTATTTGCATGACAGTACTGAAAATTATATCTATGACTGAATTTGCCGGCTAAACACAACATAATGCTCGCTCTTGTTACTATTACAGTTCAACAACTTGCATATTGGCTGCTTGGACATTAATTTGTTTCATATTTTGGTTGATTCCGGTGAAAATTGTCACATTTTGGTATGTGATCAACACAGACAAAACACTGCGACATGTGCGAGTGACAGTTCAATCTCATAATGGCATTGTTTCTATATTTAATTCGCTTTTGCTATCATCAGATTTGCTCTCTGTTGTTCTGTTAGTCGCGCCAATAATCCCGTAGAAAGGCACACTTTCTTCATAAGCGTGTAAGCACCTCTTATTTCATTCATCAGTACTGTTATCAACGCTGATTTTGTTAATTTCAGATATTGGTGATCCAATTTTAAAAACATTGTTGATCTGTCACGTGGATCTGTGTTGACCAGGGAAGAACAAAAATGGGAATTCACTGTGGCTGTCTGCTGATTCCCGTAAATTCATTTTCATGTTCATTCATCACACTCCATTTTAGTTTAGAGCTTCCACGGTTGGGAATATTACCCGAGCTTCGACAGCTAAGGGACATAACGGCCTCATAATGCAGTAGGCATGCAGCAACCAGCTCTGCTATGTCCGATGACGTATGATATGGCATAGCATTATGGCAGATAGCATTGGATGGTAGAACCAATTATACTCATGAGAATATTGTGAGATTACCGTGTTGTTCCTAATAAACGCCCCTGCTCTAATAAACGCCCCCGCTCTAATAAACGCCCCCCCTACGATTTTTGGATAAACAATTCAAGAAAATGAGGTCAGCTTACCTAAATCACATGATTTAATGGCCGGGACTGTCGTAATCCGTATCATAATCGCTGTTGTGCACAGTTGTAATAGTTTAATTAGTATGGAACTTTGACCTTGGGAGGTGCGAAAACAGCGTCCCCCTGCTCGTTCGTGTGTATTATTGGTAATCGGCGAAAAAAGCGTGTGTAAGGTGATTTTTGCGGGATTTTTGACTTTCCATTTTTTTACTGTAATAAACGCCGTCCCTATTGAAAATGCACCGCCCCCAGGGCGTTTATTAGGAACAATTTACATACATGTGATCCAACTAGTGCATTTTTTGTGCTCAAAAAAGCCTCGAGACACCCCCAATGCCACATTAAAAATTTCGGTATGCCCATGCCTGGTAGCGGTCCCACGCTAGCATCGGTACGCCCATCACTATCGCCACTGGCACCCAGAATCCTTTGCTCATTTTTGTACCTTCCCCAAGGCTCCACTTGCGGGGAAGGGCCTGGATGAGGGTTAATAGTTGGATCATTCGTAAGTATACATATATGTAAATAGAATAATCTCACAATATTCTGGTGAGTATATTCTATTTCATCCATTTTATACATTACGAAATGATCCAACTAGTGCATGACTGTCACACTGGTCACTAGGTGGAGGAAGTGGAGCCGGTAGTCTCAGTTGCTGCGGGGTTTCTCGCCATGAGAAATTTTTATGGAAGCTGAAATAATTTTGCCCCAATGTACAGCCATATACATATTCACATGATAGCATATAATAATAGCACATCTGTATCAAGACACATACTGTCATACATAGACCGGCATTCCTCACCTTATGACCATAATGGTAATGATGTTTAGCATCCTTCCTCTTACTCGGACTGCTTTGCTGACAGGATGGTTTTTGCTACGGTTTGATTACTTGTAAAGACGCCTTTCATATAAACGTTCTGGAACATCGTAGGCGTCCTCCATCCTGCTGCTTCCATAATTTCACTAAAGTTTACTCTTAAGTGAAAAGCCTGGAAGGTTGCCTGACTTCTAATTCATGAGCATGCGGGTTAAAAGGCGATATTACTGACCAGTGACGAGGCTTTCACTTCAAAGTGTCAGAGATGAGGGAAGTGACCCAGCGTGTTAACTTTGCTTGTTGCAGGTTTGAGAGGTTTGTTGTAGTAAAAGGAGGTCAGAAAACGAAGTATCCAAGATTTTTGAAAGAAGGCAGAACGGTGTAAGAAGTGTCTGAAGTATCTCTGACTGGGTACCATCATAAGTCTTCGGAATCTTCCTGTAACCCTTGAAGCTCTGGAAGAACTAAGGATAAGGTGCACATAAGTTAATGACTGTCATGTCTGTTTTTGGCCATAAAACAAGCTCTTGGAAGGGAAGCATTATCCAACGTAAATGTTCGTCAACAACAGAGAGAACGGAAAATCCCACGAGAACTAAGTCTTCTCTTCTTCCAGTGGGACTGGGTTCACTACAACATTCCTTACAAACAGAAACTGGAAATTGTTGTCTGGTTTAGCTTTGAGATCGTGGTAATGCTGACAAGAGACCATAGTTACGATTCACGTTTCACAAGAGAGGGTGCAGTAGTTTGGCCTTATCTAAAAACCATTTTGCATACAATTTTTGTTTGAACCACATTTCAATGTTTTTTCCATTTAAACTCATGAAAACTTCACAAAAGCACATCTGGTAAGATTTGAGTTGCCTTGTCACAAGTGGTTTTCAAGATATAGACTTTGGAGGTGTGAATGTCACCACGCCTTTTTTGAGGACCGTTTTCCACATTTTTTGTCCATCCAAATGTATCATGCGCCTGAAAAAAACAGAATTTTGTTTGTAAAATTTATCTAAAACGGATATTTTGAAAGATGGCGTGATATGAAAAGTGATAGAAATACATAATATATCTATCAAAAAAACCCAATCCCTCACAACCAATTTGGTCAAAAATCCTCATGTTTGTTGCTAATGTTACAATTGATGGACATATGGTGTCCATCAAAATATGTGACGTTGCACACAAAATGGGCGATTTGTGTGAAAAATTAAATTTCTTTGCCCCAATTACTTTTTGGGAGTGTGTCTGCCTACAAAACTTTAAATTAAAACTGGGTTTAAATGCCCGCCATATATTAACAATTGTACTCACAATTACACATTTATGTAAATTGGGGAAGTTTTGGACCCCCTCTACTATCATAAAACAGCTAATAGTAGATGCCGTAGAAGGTTGTTTGTAACAATGAAGCAGCCAGTGCCACACTCGTACGAAGCTGAAAGTCTAGCAAAGGCTTTCTCTCGAACCAGGTGTAGGAACATCGAGTCTTCTACATAAAATGAGATTGATTTCTTCTATTTATATTGAGTTCCTGTGCCATGGAGGCAGCTACTTCTGAAAGCCCAAGCTAGTGTTATAGTGTGGCTTGCCTAGCTAGAGGCCATACAGTCAAGTTTTTTTGTTTCTTTTCCAGTTTATACAGCTAACACACTGTTGGTGTAGCCAACCTTCAAGTTGAGTGCACCCATGAATAGAGTCCTCTAATCTTGATGCATATGACTAAATACAAGCAGACTGAAGTTGCAGGATCTTGTGACATGTACTTAAGAGTACTAAATCTTGAAGGATTTGAGACAACCCTCTAGTCTTGACCATCCAAAAGCCCGTTTTTTTTTTGCTTACTGGAAATCACTCTTGATTACCTTCTGACACCTGACCAACCGTAGAAGTTCACCTGACGTGGGTCAAAATGGGGCTACAATTACAAGCAACATCTTGCAAAACGTTAATGCTGCAACTTAGTCATGACCCTAAATATTAAGTTTTCTTTTATAAATATAATCATCAAAATGTCCATCTAAAGAGAAGCAGTCTCTCATCTCTCAACCCATTCTGCATGTCCGCCGCCAATAAGTTGGGACTTCTCAATTAGTCCGGGGAATCGTATAAACATTACTTTGAAAAACTAGTTTTCAAGTGACAAATTCGCAAATTCGGTCGGCCATCAAGAATGCTACTCCACGGCCGCCGGTTGATTCTGTTAAAACTGTCACTCTTTGGGCTGATCTCTCTCTGGAGCGATTATCCGCAACATCCTCGTTACTCATGACCAGAAGGTTTCTCAATCTTATCTCCGATCGTTCTAGTAAAGCCCAACAGCTCACACCAAATAGGTATTTGAACGACCATCTCACTAAATTAGTTTAATAAAAAACTCGTCTTCCACAATCCTAACACAGCTCACTCCTTACTCACGGCCCCACGCCATGCACCCCCAAGGGCTTGCGACTGAAAATCATACTACCTAATTCCTGCTAGATTTTCTACATGAACGAGACATGTGCCGCAGGACGATGAGGCGGATAGAATATTACATATGAGGATACTACTCAAAACCCTTATAGGTTATCAAGCGGCAACCACAATAATCGAATCTTCTCTATTCTCGGATTTTCCCCAATAGCTCTATACGTAGAATTTCTACAAAAACCTTTGGCCACACTCACCAAAATATGTTGTACAATCATGCAATGCTCTCTGTGTCTCACTAAAAGCGCAGACAATATAACCACTTAACGTGTGAGTTCGCAAAATGTTTTGGCCGTTTTAACCGAACCACTGAGATGCTTACTGCTTAACTGGCTCGAAGGTCCTACGGAGGATGTCGTGCACGTGCTGGCTTCTTAAGTTTATCATGAACTTATATCCTTACTGTCTTTATGCAAAGGCTGAATGTCCTTTAAGACCTGACCTATCTGTAAGCACCTATCAACCACTAATGAGTAGACGAAGAAACTGAATTTCCTTCTTTCTCAGATATTTAGTATCTATTTGGCGATCTTGTAATCGTAATGTAATTGTAGTTTAGAATTCAAGGATAGTGAAGCCATACTGAAGTTGAAAAACTGCAACGTGGAGATAGACTTTGCAAAGATCCAATGTTACGGTATCCGACCAACCCTTCCTTCAACCCTAATAATTGACGGCAGAGAGGTGCCACCCGAAGTTTCTCAGATGAATAAACCTGCTGAGAAGATGTAAGATAATAATTGGTCTGAGATCTGATTCTTTGAAGTCAAGAAGAAGATTGATTAAACCTTACCATTACCCTTTATCTGAAAAAGAGCCTTTTCCATAACAACACCTTCACTTCGTCCTTATAATCATACCTTTGATGTCTCTTTCGGCAGGCATAGTCCAATCCGGACTTTCATCGCTGGACGGGACGGGTATACTCCAGATGTAAAACCTTCTGAAAAAAGTCTGTAGTACCCATGGACCCGAGGTTATCAAGCGCCACGCCGGAAGAACTTAGACGCCCTGCCACTGTGGCGTCATAGGTATATAGATCCCTAGAAGTTTCCTTCCCCTATTCGCGCGCCACATCTGGCGCCTCTACATCTGGAGTAGGATGAATACTCCGATAACTGTCTGGAGCCTCTAGAGTTAGATTTCCGTCTTTACAAGTCGTAACTCGCTTCCGAAAAGAACCCTATTTCCTCTGTTGGTAGGAGTGTAGTCAGAGGCGGACGACCTTCTGCGGTATCCATAATCATAAGGACTGTACCTGGACGGTCTGAATTTGGAGGAACCTCTATTACTGCTTTACTGATAGATTTTCTTGGCAGCTTGATCCTGAGCTTAACACGTTCTTCTTCTTGAGAGCTAAGCTAGGCACTGTCCTCCACAAAAGATCTTTCCGCTTGGTGCATTCAAGAGAATTGAGAGAACTAACTTGGCCGTAAATTAAAGGCATCAACGCATTCTGTCTCTGAAGAGCCGCTAGTTTGAAATAGCAATCAAGGTAAAAGCTCTCAGTACGGATGAAGGTCTTCATAGTAAAGCACATTTCTCAAAAGCTTTCGAGCGACAAGCTCCAAATAGGCCCAACAATCCATATCACAAAGATGATTAGAGAACTAACAATGATAGAATTTCAAAGTTTCTCAAACCCTAAGGGCAATTTGTTCCAAATGGCGGAGATCATCATCTGCCCCCCATCGCCAAGAAGCTACCCATATGAACGCGTTCCTAAATGTTTCTAGTAGGAGGGCCCGCCTTCAACGCCGGTAAGTAATGGTCTACGGCTTACTAATGGCTTCCTCATCAGACTTCACTCTTATCCCAGCATGGACTGGGAACCAAAGGAACTTAAAAGACGCTTAATCTCCTCACATGAAGGGAAAAACTCAGGAATGCATGTGAGAAGGAGAGTCTTCTTTTAATAATTTTCCATATAAGACTGAACTTATAATAGACTGTCTAAATCTGCCGTACAGAAATGATATGCTTCCTGCATGATACTTGGTAAGTTAGCAGTTAAAACCAATGATCGGAATCTCGCATCTTGAGGGATCGAGAATCACATTTCAAAAACCTCGATGGTACAAAACAGTCGCCAAGAAGGCGCAGCAACATAAGGAGATAGGTACTGTAGACCTTCAAAATCCTCCGTCAAAAAAAGTCAACATCACTAAGGTAGCTCCTAAGATTGGGAAACATCTCACTCAGTTTCGTATCCTCATCAATCAAATCGTTTAACCTCATATTCAACCAGTGTTCTCTTGACTGGAGTAATCCTTACTAGAATGTGCAGATGAGTGGAGTAGCTCAGCACTATTGGTTGATAATCTCAGCATCTCAACTGGACCTGTAGACTAGAAGAGCTTGCACGTGGAGGCTCATTGTTCTGGTGATCATATAAAAATCATAAAGTATGAACCACTTCCGAATACTCATTAGTAGGTGGTTCCATAACGTTATCGGCAATCACTACACCTTTAAGTTTCGACTCATAATGCTTGGGAACAACATTTCGTATATCACCACTACCGAAATACTAACCTAGACTAAGAGTATCAACATCATTTTCACGTCTAGAATTTAGAATAATCTCTAACATCATTCATTTAGATCTCTGCTGAAAGAATCACTATCCATGAAAGCATGTCATCGTTGCCAAGAACGCTTTTCCGTCTAGGTTCAGAGCGTTGAGAAGTAGCTGCTTTCTTAACGTAATCAGATCTAGATCTTTGGACTTATAAATGATAGTCATCATCTATGTCTTAATCCAAAAATTTTTCCATCAAAGAACTTGGATCCCCCGACGTGAAGAACTCTCCGAAGAGAGTCTAGATCTTTTATCATCATGACTAGAGAATCTTGAATGTCTTCTCTTGCTACGTGTGTGAGACTGTCTAGGCAGAGAGTAGACAAGTATGCTTATCTTGAGAGCTATCTCCGGCCAAGAACTCGACTACGATGACTGGCATCTCTCTCCGTGAATGACTTTTTTACGTTCAACAAGAACCCAAAATCACACTCTTTTCCCTAGATCGCCGTCTATGGCGGATCACTGGAAGAATACAACTGCGACCACCTTGAAGAAGACAACGAGCGGCATCTAGAAGATACAACACACGGAAGCTTACCCTTTCTGGTACTAAATGAGTTTAACGGTGGGAAGAGTAAACTCTTTCAGGAAGGCAACGACACAGCTAGAACGCTTGACTCGACTGGTAGGTAGATGGAGTATGAACGGTTGAAGTAGGTTGGCGACGGCCCGATGGGGGCGGTTGACTCCACGGAAAAACGGCTGAATACTTTAATCTCGAGAACCATGGTGACCGCCCGACGATCGACTAGACGACGGACCGGAACACTGTACTCTTGGAAATGGATTAAGAACTTTTCTTCTTTTCTTCATAATACACCTCCCCTCCCCCGCTTCGACAACTGAATATCTTTGGAGCCGTGGAGGAGAAGTTCTAACCCTCGATGAAAGAATATCTAACTCCACTATCGCCCTATACAATCTCTTTCCCTCTATATCTATCTCATAACCCCTGGTATATTAACGGTAACATCAGTAACATCGCGGCCCCGCAATAACTGATTGAGTCTTAATCACGGCGGTGGAGCACTGCCGTCAAGGTGTAATCCCTGACTACAGAACGATCATCACTCTCATGAATTTAATCTCACTAACCCGTCGGTATATTAAACGTTTAACCACGTTAACATCGGCGGCCCCCCAATAACGGATTGAGTCTTAATCCACGGGGCTTGAAGCACGTCCGTCACAGTTTACAACTGACTATCTAACTATCATCACTCTCATGAATTCTATTCAGTACCCGTCGTTATATTAACGTAACCACGGTAACATCGTCGGCCCCCTTAATAACGTCACTTGGTCCTTGTCCATCGGTATAACTTTAAATTATCTTCACACAAGCCACCCAGCCACCAGAAAAGCAGCCAGACTTTTTACGGGTACTATCAGTACCGCTATCCATTTCTTTATCATCACCACTAATTCTTAACAATGGCCGATGACTCCACTGGCTGTTGCCACGGTGCCGTCTCCAGTCCTTTTATACTACAAATCATCTGAAACAACATGGGTGCCCGGGGACCGAGGTCAGAGTTGTCTTTCATTGAAGAACACTGATCATAGCTGGACGACTCAGGTGTAGAAACCTTCAATAGGCCGTGGCTGGATTTCTTTCAACTTGTAGAGAGGCGGAACGGACGTACTACTCAACCGTTGATAATCTTCCAAGTCATCCATGAATGGGACGAGGGGATTGACCAGCCAGTCCATAAGTAAGTCACTTATCTCACTCAGATTTCACATCACATCCAGGCCCTTTATCTTCTAGAAGTTGGAGTGGCTGGACGAACCTGCCCTATAAACTTTTTGATAGCACGTCGCTCGGCAGCCACGGTAGTTAATATCGCCTGAAGACTATTACCAAGATAGAACTTGACTGGTCTTGAAGTTGTCTTGGTTGAGAGAAAGGAGGGTTAAACTTCGGCCGGTTGAAGACCCAGAGGGAGATGCCCTGGACAGAGATTGAACTGTCTTAGCCTTGGCCTTTTGTCTTCTGCCTTGGCCTTTTGTCTTCTTGTCTTTCTTTCCATATACACATCTAATTCGTCAAAATACTTCTGGGATTCCAATTCTGACCACCCTTTGTGTATATTACAAGGTCTTTCTCTTGAACAATTTCTGCACTTCACACACAGTTCATGTGGGTCCTTGTCTTGTCTTCGAAGGAACTCCTTACACTCAATACATCTTCGGAGTGGTACGGTAGTACTTGTTAAAGACATCTCTCTGCAACATCAAAAGTAAGACATACTTGTAACGGTTGTTAGATACGGTAAATTAGCCCACGCCGAGAACCTGGAGTTCCAAAGGTAGAACAGGATAAGGCCAAGGAGACAAGACAGACGAGACAAGACAGAAGACACAGGGCACCCCCAAAAAAATCTTGAGAAGAATTTTGAGATTCATCGGCACAAGCTGGCAGTACACTGAGAAAACACAGATGACATGGCTGCACCGCGAGGCTATCAACAAGGGCGAACAATAATATAACAAACAAGGGAGAAGGCACGAGACACGGACATGTCCCCAACATGCCCTGGCGGTCTAACTGTGGACTTACATAGGGGGGAGCTAAACCTGGCCAAGGAATAAGCCCACATAATACCCGCAGTATGAGCAGCGCGAAAACAAACGGCCTGAGGCTCGCGGGGCAACCACGTGAAGGAATAATACATAATATATATATGATACTTATGTCAACAGCTGCCGAATTCCGATCTTGAGAAATCTTCACAAACAGCATCGGCACATCATTCTCCAAATCTCCGATGATCCGTAGATATAATAAACGTTTACCAGATGTGATATATATATATATGTCTCCAATAAATCGGCGATAATGGGGAAAAAATTATGTATAAATATCCCGATAAAATTCAACATGGTGCCCCGAACTGAGACACAAAAAAGAGCAAAGGATTCTGGGTGCCAGTGGCAATAGTGATGGGCATACCGATGCTAGCGTGGGACCGCTACCAGGCATGGGCGTACCAAAATTTTTAATGTGGCATTAGGGGTGTCTCGAGGCTTTTTTGAGCACAAAAAGTGGACTAGTTGGATCATTTCGTAATGTATAAATGGATGAAATAGAAATGGTTGACGCAATCGTCCAATGGCGGTGCCCCGTGGTGTCACCAATTGCTGAGACCCTTCACATTTTCTTTCTTCGACTTACAATTGGGACGATTCCATTTGTGGCAAAAGAGTTGAGCACAGCTTCGTAATATTTGAAATATCTTGTTGCACCTTTCAAGAGAATATAATTTGGTCTGGATACTTGTTCTACTGCTAAAATAATCTACTTTATGCCGTATTCAATTGCCAAACGATCTATGTATACATGCCTATGTGAAATGAGGCCGACATTGCACGTTTACCTTGTCGCATTATTTCCCCTAGGCGCCACATAGTTCATCTATCAGACTGCATTGTGGTCTGAAAAGCATCTGTCACGTCACATTTTCCAATGTCACAACAAACCATGATGGAGGACAGCTCAGAAGGCGAGTTTTTTGAATTTGTAAATTGTACACAACGGGATCGACAACAAAAGATGATTCAGAACAAGCAGCATACACTCAAGAATATATCCCAGGAATGCTTATGGTAAGGATACCAACCATTTTCCGAACATCTAAACAAAAAACAATAGCGTCGCAAAAGTTGAACGCTGCCGCCCGTTCTGTGAAGCTTAGAGTCCTCAATCTGTAGGATAGCACGCGAAGCATATGCAATCTACAGATTGAGTTTCTCGATCAAGATCTCTCCAAATACTACATTCAACCCAGACCACCAGATCCCAGATGTGCCATAATAAACAACTAAGAACTTACACTACCACACTCGACAGTCATTTGCCAATTCCTTTTTTCCACGTACAATAACACAATGGAATAACCTGCCTCAATCTAGCCACCTCGACAAATTTAGACGTTGGGGTGTATGCTCCCTTGAACGACACCTTCCCGGTATCGAATGTGTCCTTTTGGATTTGTGACCATTGTCTTCCATTGATTTGACTTTTTCATATTCTAAAGAACACAAATTACTTGCTATCATCCCATCGAAGTATCGTTGAAGTTTCTTATATCCCGCAGGCTTGTTGATGGTGCCCACGCAGCCATATTTTTAAGATAAACGATGCTATGTCTCGTGAAGTTGAAGAGTTGTATCGACGAATTCGATACAGCGTCCAAGATGTCGGCAAGATGTGTAGTCTGGCACTAGGTTCTTATCGTTTTTAGCTCCTTTAGCCCATGTTGAAGTCCAAATGTGCAAGACAACACACACCAGCAAAAGCTCGCCCCGCCCGCATGAATTGATTTACGAGTCCGAAAATGACGCATTGCCAGTGTCTTATATCATAGACCGTTACCCGATGTTTTTACTGTTTCTTATCATTACTTAGTAATGAACCTTCGTACCACAGCATTTCAAACCAAGCAGGCAAATTGGAGGCACAGCTGAACTTATAGAGGGCGTTACTTGGGTTAAACCACAAAGTTTTTCCTTTACTGTTGTTAACCTCATTTACACATGCAATGTAAAGGTAGTTCTGGAAGATCAATTAAATCGTGTTGTAACGGTAAAACATACGCATACTGCGGGTTTGTTTTGTTGATTGGTAGGCACGAGTGAAACTCATGCCACAGGTTAAACGCTGTACAATTAAAATGAGCGCAGCCGATAAACCCCACCTGCGTGTGGAACTAGCATGCAGTAGGCAGGCATGGCAATACGCGCTTAATCCAAGTGATATTAGTGATGTAGCCTATATTTATTTATTTTTTATATATATATTTCTATATATTTCTATGTAGTAGTTTATACACAAATATATATTTGTATATTAGATTCATAGATATATATATATATATATATATATATCTATCCCCATATAGATATAATATAGATATATATATGGGTGATGGTGATGGGTTTTTGTTCGAGATTCTAACATCCTAGCGTTCCCACCGCCTTTCGACGTCACATGTTTGCCGCCCTCACTAAGACGATCATCATTCGTTTTTTTTCGAATGTGATACGGACAACTCAAATTAATTATATATACGTAAGAAAGGGTGATTTGACACCAATCTGATGTGATTTTTGTTATTGAAATAATGTATAGGCGAAAGAAATTGATAACAAAGTGGGCGTTACATACTATCTTAAAAGGAACTTGCTGTGAAGGGACTCGAACCCACAACCTCTCTGTCAGTACTAGAGCGCGCTAACCATTGCGCCATCACAACTTGATCGGTTTTTGTTCTTTTTTCTACATCATTATCGTTCCACCGCCTTTCGACGTCACGTATTTTCCTGCCCACACTCAGACTATCATCATCGTTTTTTTCGAATGTGATATGGTACAACTCAAATTAATTATATATAAGTAAGAAATAGTGAAGTTGACACGAATCTGATGTGATTTTTGTTATGACATAATGTATAGGCGAAAGAAACTTTGATTAACAAAGCGGGTCAGTGCATGCTATCGTTAAAAGGAACTTGCTTGTGAATGGGACTCGAACCCACACACTCTCTCTCATTCATACACTATAGCGCGCTAACCAATTGCTCCATCACAACTTGATGGGTGTTTTTTGTTCGAGTTTCTCCATCACTAGCGTTCCACCACCTTTCGACGTCACTATTTGCCCCGCCCGCACTCAGACGATCAGCATCGTTTTTTTCGAATGTGATACTTACAACTCAAATTAATTATAACGTAGAAATAGTGAGTTGACAACGAATCTGATGTGATTTTGTGTATTGAAATAAGTAAGGCGAAAGAAGATTGATATTTAACAAGCGGGGCTTTGCTACTATCGTAAAAAGAACTTGCTGTGATGGGACTCGAACCCACACCTTTTGGGTCAGTACTAGAGCCTCTACCCAATTGCGCATCCAACTTGATGGGTTTTTCTTCGAGTTTTACATCACTAGCGTTCCACCGCATTTCGACAATCACATATATTATAAATATATAATCTATCTATCTATAATATATCTAATATATATAACCTATATATATTGTTATATGGCCTCCATTTTAATCTGAATTAAACTTTTCAAAATATTTTTTCTCAATTTTATTAAAAAGATTTCTCCATGACATTATTTTGTTTCTATAAAAAGAAGAGAAAGGGGCATACCCTAGTTGTTTTTGCTAAGTGCACCTGTTTAGATTGCACAATTAGGGTAAGGTGGGGGATTCCCCAAGAATGCTAAAATTAGTAACTGACCCAGCTTGTTTTAATTAGCTTTAAAGAATCAAAACTTGCAGAACCTCGGGAATTCCCCCACAAGTTTTTATTATATGATGTGATTGTAATTAGATTGTGAAATCTGAATTTGATGGTGCAAGGTCATGTTTATGCATAAGAATGATGTTAATGTCTATTTTTTAACTGGCAGATTTGTTTGTGAAGCAATCATATTAATAGGAGATTTGAGCTATTCTCGCCGTCAGCAGTTGCAATCAGCTATACAGTATGGATAGCAGTTTTATTTATCTACAACAATAATGGTAGATTTTTATGCTTCACACACAGTGCCCTATTTATTCTAGTTCATTCATGTGAGCAAGTCTGTAATTCTTCTACTGTCGTCTTGAAGCCGAAAGTGCTGGGAATCAAAATAGATTCTCAAATTGTGGACAGATAGACATCGTGTGTGATAATCTTGGACTGTGGATTTTTATCGTCGAGGGACTTAATTTATCTTTTCGTCTTGAACTGCTGGACAAGATTACCGTCAGGACTGAGAAGATCCCACTTTGGAATATATACATGAGGATTTTGTATGAACTGGTGCGCGGTCATTTTGGAGTCTTCGCTGTGAGGCATCTCCCACATCGTTGAACTGCAACACTTTCAACACAGGACACTAGTATACCATAAGTAATCTTAACTAAGTGTGTATATGTAATTTTTGTTTTGGACATACCAAATGCTTGAAACCAAGTCCAAGTAAAGATCATTAATGTTTCTTATATATCATTTAGATCATTTGTGCAAAAGGCTCATTTATTTGTGTTGAAAGGTATTTCGACCTTAGACGTCTACGAGACGTATAACAGAATTGGGGGTCGTTTTCGGGAATTGAATGGAGTAAATTGAGCTTTTTTGTTGAATTTAAACATTAAAAAAAAAAGTGTGTGAAAAATATTGTAAACATTGTGAACATTTTAGAATACAAAATTTTGTGGTATAACATGTACAATTTGTAGTTGGTTCAAGTTAGTTAATATTGTGTTGTAGGTACAATCACATGGAGGTTGATCCAGAAGTGTTCATAGGGCAAATAACTTGGAGAAGTTTGATGAGATGAGAAAGCCTGAGTTAATGAAATAGCAAGCATTTAGGACTTGAGGCAAAAATGCATTGAGAAAACAGATCATCAAAAATAGTTTGATTTTTGAAAAATTGGTCTTTTTTTTTTTAAAGATGTTCATATTTATTTGGAAAGGATAGAAGAGGTCTGGAACAGGGCAAAAGTGAGCATTCAAGTTTAAAAGAACTTGAAATTAAAAGGAATTGGAAATAGATTGAAAAAGAGGGAAATGGAAACAAAACCAAAAAGAGACGCGAAATTGAATTGGGAAGAAAAAGAAAACGTGCAAAGCAGATGCAAATTGAAATGAAACAAAAGGAAATGGAAATGGAAGATTGAAACAGAAAAGAGTAGAAGCTAACTAGAGTTAGAAAAATTAAACAACAGGCTAGTCATCAGACTCTTCCCAAGAAATATGGTTTTGAGGCGGCGAACATATGCGCTGGTTCAATTCAGGGAACAAGAAGTAGACAACTACTCTTAACTTTGAGAAAATTGCAACTAGCTTGAAATGGCCAAGGAGTCTGGGACCTTGTCTACAGTCAGGTTCATTGGTAAGCCCGAGAAAATATTCGACAGTCATTAGACAGATGTAGTGATTATGACGAGGTTAAGCAGGCGGTGCTCAAATGCATATGAATTGGTGCCAGAGGCATATAGACAAAAAATTCAGGTCTTGTCAGAAAAGGATGACCGCCCATGTTGAATTTGCAGTGTTGAAAGGAACAAATGTTGATTCGCATGGCTTCTCTCAAAGAAGTGGGAAAAAATTTTGGTCAACTTAGGAGTTGATGTAGTTGAAGAGTTCAAACAGGGTCTACATCCAGATATCCAAAACACATCTGGATGAACAACAAAATTGACGTTTTGCGTGAAGCAGCCGTTAAGGCCGATGATTATGCATTGAACCCAAAATTAAGTCATAAAACAGTAGGCCTAGCCAAGAATTTACTAGGAACAACAAATAACAATAAGTCGGGTTCTAACAAAAGCGTTCTCATGGTTAGCATCAGGGAGGAGGAAATGCCCAGTCAGTTTCCATAAAAAGGGGCGTAAAGACAGTAAGTGAATAATCAGAAAAATGGATGGGACCCCAAAATCCAGTTCAAATGCACTCACTGAAGAAGCCAGGACATACAAGGTCAGGGTGTTGGGAGATACATGGCGATCCAAACCAAAAAGGAGGGAGCCAAACGTGAGTCAAAACCATAGGTTGTGCAGTAACTTTGAGGTCAAAAGTTCATCTTTGTTCAGAACACAAGACATCCCAACAAAAAAAGGGAATTGACACAGAAAAAGTAAGGGCTGACTTTAAGCCTTTTGTTTTGGAGGGATTGTGTCACTTTCAGGGTGATAGTTTAGATCAAAACCATAAGAATTCATGGGGACACGTGTGACGCGCAAGTCCATGATTATTGGAAGATACACAATTCCATTGATATTGAGCGTTTCCACAGGAAATAGTGCATTGATTCAGCGGGATAGGTATGGATATGTATTTATGTGTCCCTCTTCAAAAAATGAATTTGAAATTCAGACTGGTTTCTGGAACTGTAACAATTGGTGTTAGACAAGAACTCCAGTTAAAGGGGTATCCATGATGATAGGGAATGATTTGCAGGGGGGAAAGTGCTCCCAGATCCCACAGTTTTCCAGGGCCCCGATACAGTGGATAAAATTTGATGAGGAAAGAGACATTTTTCCAGCATGTGCAGTAGTAACTAGGTCAAGACCAGAAAAGCCTCAAAGGAAAACAGTGCGCCAGGTGATGAGTCAAAATTACTCACAAATAGAGGAAGCGCGTTGAGGATGACTTGGTCCCCAAAGGAGAGTACTTTTCTATCAAATTAGAGGAATGGAGGGCATCCTTCCCTTTCAGGGGAGACTAAATCCCCTGTTAGTGAAAATCAGCCCCCTGAGCAAAACAAAGGACAAGATGTGTAAACAATGAAAATCCAGCCGCTGAGCATGATAGAGTTAGGGACTGTAAAAGGAGACCCTTTAAGCCATCGACAAGCTGGTAAATGAGCAATTCAATGACCCAGCCCTTAGGAAATTAGGTGAGATGGCATTGTCGCAACAGGAAGCCGAGCAAACTCCTGCATGTTTCTACAAGCAAAAAATGGTTGTCTCATGAGAAAATGGCGGCCCACCGGAGCACTTGTAGATGAGAATGGAAGTTGTGCAGCAAAATTGTAGTGCAAAGGTTATACCATGGGGAAGTGATAGGCAAGCCCATGATAGTCCATGGCAGGACACTTAGGTGTAAGAAAAACACGTGACAGAATTAGGAGTCATTTTTGGGGCCTACTACACTCAGAAAAGAGGTGTCTGAGGAGTGTTAAGACTTGTTACATATGTCAAATGGTGGGCAAGCCCAATCAGAAAATTCTACTGCTCCTTGCAACCAATACCAGCATTTGAGACCATTTAGTAGGGGGTTAATAGAATTGCGTAGGACACTTCAAAGCCAGGCAGGAAATCAGAGTTTGACCATCAGTGTGATTCCACCACGATTCCCTGGAGGCTATTACCTTGAGAAATTATAGGGAACAGAAGTAAGTGAAAGCTCTAACAATGTTTTTCACCCTAGTAGGCCTTCCCCAAAATCAATGCAGTCTGATCAAGGATCACATTCATGGTAAGGTTTGTTCAAACAAGTTATGGACAGTTGGGGAATTCCCAGTACAGTTCTTCCGCATACCACCAGAATCCCAAGGAGCCCTAGAAAGGTACCACCCAAACATTGAAAACAATGATCAAACCATTGTTTTGAATTGAGAGGGATTGGGATGAGGAAGTTCATCTCCTGTTATTGCTACAGGGAGGCTGTACATGAGTCATTAGGATTTAGTTCCAGTTGAGTGGTGTTTGGCACAAAGTAGGGGACCATTGAAACTACTGAAAGAAAAGTGGTTGTGTGCAAATCCTGATGTGAATTTGTTAGACTAGGTGTCTCAATTCAGAAACGGCTCACAAAGCACAGAAATTGCCAAAACAAAATCTCAAACAGAGTCAGGAAAAATGAAAAACATGGTATGACAAATATGCTAGGAACAGAGTATTCAGGCCGGGTGAAAAAGTTCTGCAACTTTTTCCAAACAAGGGAATCCTTTGCAAGCCAAGTCTTCAGGACATATGAGATTGAGAACAAAGGGAGGACCTTGGATAGGTGATTAAAACACAAGGTAGACGTAAAAGTCGCCAATTATGTCACGTAAAATATGCTCCAAAGAGTATAATGAAAGAGGTGAGGAATGTTAAGCCTGCGTGTGTGGGTAATCAGAGTTAGTGTATGACTGTAACAAAGATGCACATCACAAGCAGAACCTGAGCAAAACAGCACTGTAAAAACCAGAAAATGATTATGGTGTCAAATTGCAAAATTTTGACATACTTGCCAATTTAGACAAGAAACTAGGGTCACCTCCCACATGCGTCAACAAAGTGAGTGGAAGGTTAATTCATGAGCTGGGGAACCTATTATTCCTGATGTACCTGTGAGACACTGTCATAACCCATGAGCCAAAAAATAAAAGGGGGGGGGGGGGGGGGGGGGCGGAGGTAGGGGACTCTGAGCTCTGTGTAAAGAAACATCCTTATAGGGTGAATCAAATCCAAGTTGCAACATATCAGGATTGAGGTGAAATACGAGACAATGGACTATAGAGTCAAAGCAATAGTGAAGGAGTTCCCCCTGTATTCTGGTTCCCAAACCTGAGGGTTCATTCCGTTTTGTAACAGATTTTCGAAAGTCAACCGTTGTTCCAAAAACCGACTCATATCCAATCCACGGATTGATGATGACATAGAGAGAGTGGGAAATGACAAATTTGTTAGCAAATTGATTTGTTGAAGGGGTATTGGCAAGTTCCCATCACTGACCGTGCAAAGGAAATTTCAGCCTTTTGTACGACCGATGGCCTATTCCAATACAAAGGAATGGCATTTAGTCTCAAAAATTCTGCCGCAAAATTTCAGAGGACTAGTGAACAGGTAGTAGTAGTGCAGACATAGAAAATGTGAAGCATATGTCGACGATGATCTACCTGTGTACAGTTGACATGGGAAGAACACATGAGGACAGCTCCTCAGCTATTTGAAACTTATTAAAGCAGGTTTAACTGTGAATCTGGTGAAAAGTGAATTTTGCCATGCAAATGTTACATACGTAGGGCATATTGTAGGTCAAGGGCAAATTAGGCCAATCATGCAAATGTTGAAGCATTGAAGAAAATTACTAACACCACAGCAAGAGAGATCTTATGAGATTCTTTAGGTATGGTCGGGTATTACAGAAAATACGGTCAAATTTCTCAGAAATTGCGTGTCCGATGCTGACCAACCTTATTTGAAAGAAAAACGCAAAAATTTGTATGGTCAGAGCAATGCCAACAAGCGTTTGAGAAAATCAAATCTATTTGATGAAGCGCCTTGATTGCGCCAAGACTTTAGAAACAATTCAATGTTGGCAGGTTGATGCCAGTGATGTAGGAGGTTTGGGGAGTTCTAATGCAAGCAGATGAAAAATGTGTAGATTCATCTGTATGTAATTTCTCAAAGAAGTTTGACCAAAATCAGAAAAAAATATCAAAACAATTGAGAAAGAATGTCTTGCATTGTAATGTCATTGCAAAATTTTGAACAGGGTACTTGAGTACAACCGTGCACCAGTTTCTAGTGTTACACGGATCACAATCGTGACTTCATCCACAAGATGAAAAAAGAAATCAAAGACTTGTCAGGTGGAGTGTAACTCTACAACAATACAATCTGGACTAAGACATATCAAAGGCAAAAGATAATGTCTTGGCGATGCCTTGTCGAGGGCCTAAATTGTCAGAAATTAGTATTCCAATTCTGTCATATCGATTATGAAGGCAGCAATGCAAGACTTATAGTAAAAAGTGTAAAATTTGCACGTGTAAACTGATTGTAAAATTAAACACAAATGAACAAATAAACAAAATAACAAAAATAAAAAAAATATTTCATTTCATTTCAAATTTCTTTTTAAGGGGGATGTAATGGCCCCATTTTTTATGATTAAACTTTTAAAAAAAGTATTTTTCTCAATTTATTTGAGAAAGCCCATTCTCACAGGAAAAGTATTTGTTTACTATAAAAAGAGAGAGAAAGGGGAATAACCATAGTTGTTTTTGCTTAAGTGCACTGTTAGATTGCATCAAATAGGGGAAGGGGGGATTCCCCAAGAATGCAAAAATTAGTAACTGACTCAGCTTGTGTATTCTTTAAAAGATCAAAACATTGAAAGAGATGGAATTTCCCCACAAAGTTATATATATGATGTGATGTAATTTAGATTGTGAAATCTGATTTGATGGTGGCAAGTCATGTTTATGCATAAGAATGAGTGTAATGCTCTATTTTTAGACTGGATTTTTGTGAAGTCAGTATATATAGGAGATTGAGCTAAGTCTCGACGTCAGCAGTTGCACTCAGCTATTACAGTCTGGATAGCTAGTTTTATCCAATACTGGCTAGATTTTGGCTTACCACACAGGGCAAGGATGTCTTATATGTTCAATCCATGTGAGAAGAGTGCTTGTAATTATTCTTACTGTCGTCTTTGAAAGACGAAAGTGCTGGGATCAAAATAGGATTCACTTGTGACAGCTAGAAATGTGGTGATTATCTTGGACTGTGGATTTATTTTCGTCGAGCGGACTTAATTTATTCTTGTCGTCTGAACTGCTGGACAAGAGTACCGTCAGGACTGAGAAGATTCCCTTGGAATATAATGACCCTGAGGGGTTTTTATGAACTTGTGCGCGCTGTGCATTTGAGTCTTCGCTGTGGAGGGACATATCATCGTTGAACTGCAAACACTTTCAAAAAACAAAAAAAAAAAACCAAAAAAAAACCACCAAGGACACTATTAAAACCATACGTAATCTTAACTAATTGTGTATATGTAATTTGTTTTGGACATACCAAAAATCTGAACCCAATTCAAGTAAAGATCATTAAAATGTTTATTATATATAATTTAGATCATTGTGCCACCAAGGCTCATTTATTGTGTTTGAAAGGTTATTCTGACCTTAGACGTCTACGAGACGTAACTAAACAATGATAGATTAATCGCTAAATACAACTCACCCCTATATATATGGCACAAATTATCAAAATGTGCCTTAATTCAGAATGATGTACATGTACAGTAATTTTAACTGCATAAATGTAAACTTTGACCCCCAAAACATAGGGTAGACACCAAAACCACAAAAATAGACCACAAAGGACAAAGTTAGTGGCTCAAAAATGTGATTTTTCAGGGGAAAAAGGTGGCCGTTTTGGGATTTTGGCCCGGCGCACTTTTTCTTAGACACCCAGGCGAAAAATTTTGTCATTTCACATTGAGAAGGAGAAATGGAATACAAAAAAATGTGCAAAAATTAAAACAAAAAATCACCGGTTATATAGACAAACTCTGTGAAAATATGTGAAATAAATGATATTCTTTGCTATTATGAAGATAGTTGGGTTTATTGCGAATCTCTCTCTCTCTCTCCCTCTGTGCCTATATCAAATAATGATAAATTTATTATATATCGGGACTGTCATCTATTCTCTCTATGACCATATCTCCCCCTCTCTTACCTTCACTTTCCCCCCTCCAGAAGTTACGCTCATCCGTCACCCAAAAGACCCTTACAAATTAAATTTTTCTTGCCTCTTTTATTTCCTTCTCCGCTTTTTGCCCGGTTTGTTAGTTTACTACTAGCCTATTCCCTTTTTCTTTATTTTCCCTCATCTGACTTCCTCATCTTCTCTCTTCCCCCTCACTCTAGGCAATAATTTGTCTTATCCTCCTCCGCTCTCCCTGTCTCTCCTTTCAGGTGACCATATCTCGCGGATTCCCCTCTAAAGCTTTCTAGGGCCTTCAACATTTCCCATATACAAATGACCGTTTTCTCTCACACTCTCTCTCTCGACACCTGAATAGATTATAGAGATAACCCTATATCGCACCTTTGGTAGGAGACCATGAGTATTGTTATGTACTAATGAATACTTAAGGGAGACCTTACTGTCTCCCTAACGTTTCCTTTAGGCATGAGGTTTATTCCGTCAAAGGATATGCTATTAATTTAGCAAATGACGGGTAATCCTAGAATAACAAAGGATATGAATATTAATTAAATTTAATAAACTATATGAGCTAATTATAAGCCAATGAATTATTCAACTGTCTCCCTAATATACCAGTGTAGATTTATATATATATCTACAAATGGGATATTAGGGAGACAGTTGATAATTCATTAGCGTAAAATGAGCTCTTTAGTTATTTAAATTAATTAATATCATCTCCTTTGTATTCTAGTGGCTTACCCTTATTTGCATAAATTAATATTCTATCTTTTTACGGAAATAAACCTCAATTAAAAGAACTTAGGTTTTTTTTGCGACAGTAAATGTCTCCCTAACGTATTTCATCGTACATAACAAAGATCAGTTGTCTCAAAAGGGCGATATAGGGTTATATATAGATCAAATATAGCCTCGCTAGGGCGAAAATTCTCTTTTCAGTTATGTACAGAAGTGACCTGTAGGGCAAAATTTTTTTCGCCTTAAAGTGCTCCATTGTTTGGGATTTATTCCGTCAAAAGATTATGAATATTTAATTTATGCAAATGAAGGCTAATTCATAGTAACAGAACACATTGAATATTAATTAATTAGCATAATACTAAAGGATATTATAGGACTAATGAATATTAAATTTTCGCCTTATTGACCTATCTAGGAAAATAATATATATATTATATATATATAATATATGCATAAATTAATATTCATATCCTTTGACGGAATAACCCGCAATTCTAAAGGAAACGTTAAGGAACAGTAATGTCAATTTTTCACCCAAAAAATGCTGCAGGTCAAAACAGATGTGAATTTTGAAGACCAGACAAAAGGCCCTCCAAAAATAATAAACGGCGTTACTAAGGGTGTTCTGTTTTTGAACCCTACAGCGGATGGTCAAATTCACTTGTATTTTTGACAAAAAGGTCATTGTGAAGATTAACTTCTTTTATTCAAGTAATAATCCTATATGTTTTCAAGAGAAATACATAGGATAGGAGTTTCTGCCAAAGTTATGATAAATATTAAGGATACAGGGTGATCATGTATATTATACAGGGTTGAACATGATTATAAAGGGTCCACATAGGCAATATTAATAGTCGCCGTATTTACATTTGAGCAAAGATGACAAACCTATGATGTAACTAACAGTGTACATGGGGCCATTTCTTACTTATTACGAAGTTGGAAATTTGTATTCCCATAGCTACTAAAACCCGTTTGACAGTTTACAAACTTCATACTGAAAACGCAAAAAACATGGATCGGCGGCTATTGTTTTCGACACTGAGTCGTCAAGGTCGTGAAAAGATGATGTGTTACCAAGTGTATGGTTCATGGCATCATATCGATTCTATAACCAAATTTAAATGATGCTTTAGTGTTAGAATACGGTCTACAACCTTGTTGCTTGAAACTCATAAAAAGCTCTACAACTCATGTGACTCCATACAGGTCGCACCCAAATGCCACAATTTTGCGTGGAAGATGACGTTGGTCATGAACGTAAATTATTAATGCTTCATTAGGCCAATTACCTTTTAGGATAAGGATACCATGTGAGTGTTGATGAAAAGAAGGAATTCTAAAGATAATTAAAATCAAGTTAATCAAAGTTTCTACCTTGTTTGGGGATCTATTTTAGCCACAGAACAGACGAACATTCCCCAAAAGTGATTTCAAAATTTGTACCTAATATAACATTAATTTACTAATTAGTACGTTAATGGAACCTAGTTTGTATCATGATTTAGATCTATCATTTAGGACAGTGGTATGTGCATTTTGACCCCCACAAAGTGTTTCACTTCTCTACTTATATTTATAGGCGACCCATTTGCACGCGTTTTGTTATATATAATATATATATATATACAGTACGTCCTCGCGGTCATCAATTTCTCAATATATATATATTATATAAATATATATATATATTAACCCTTATATCGCACTTGGGAGACATGATCTTTGGTTATGTACTAATGAATACTTAAGGGAGACATTTACAGTCTCCCTAACGTTTCCTTTTAGAATTGAGGTTTTTATTCCGTAAAAAGATATGAATATTAATATGCAATGAAGGGTAATCCACGTTAGAATAAAACAAAGGATATGCAATATTAATGACTTTAAATAACTATAAGAGCCATTATAGCTAATGAATTATTCAAATGTCTCCCTAATATACCATGTGTATATTTATATATAATATATATCTATATATATATATAATATATAGATATATATATCTATATAATATATGTATATTACCTCAAATTTTGATTTAAAATATATTTCTCAATTTTATTTTTGAGAAAAGATTTCTCACGGGAAAAGGTATTTTGTTTACTATAAAAGAGAGAAAAGGGATTCCCTCTAACTAAAAGGGTTTTGCAAGTGCACTGTTTAGATTGCACCTCACAATAAGGGACCAGTGCGGATCCCCAAGATGTAAACTTAGAACTGAATCAACTTGTGGAGGCTTTAAATTGAATCAACACATTGCAAGATCAGGGAAATTCCCCACAAATTATATATGAAGTGATGTTATTTAGTTGTGAAATTGATTTGATGGTGGCAAGGTCGTTTATGCATGAGAATGATGAAATGATTATTGTGTTAGATAGAAAGGCGAAATCTAGTGTTCCCCCTCCCCTCAGCTGTAAAAGAGAAATAGGGTTGTGACTGAAGGACTGAGGAAAGGCAGTGAAATCGAAAGAGTGAACAGAGTCTGGAGCTATACCAGTATAATTAAACTAGTTTTCTCTACAATAATGATAGATTGAGTTCTACATCTAGTGCCAGGATTTAATTTTTGGATGCCGGGGCTGATAGCTAAATGTCCTGCGTCTTTTTAAAAAAGAGCTTTCAGTTTTGGATCAAAAATGGATTCCAATTGTGGTCCTATATGAGGCATTAGCGACAGGACTGATGGTGGTATTTAACTGGATTTTATATTATTGTGGACCATTTGTCGTCGAGGGAAAAGCCCTCCGTCGTTTGAACTGCTGGACAAGATACCTGCAGGAATGAGAAGATTCCTTGGAATTATTCCCTGGTTTTGTATGCAATTTGTGCGCTTTTTTTTGTTTTTGCTCATTTGAAGTCTTCGCGTTGAGGGACATATCGGTTGAACTGCAACGCTTTACATGTGGAACATCAGTCGGGACATTATTGTTTACAAATTAAGTTATAAAGTATAAATAAATTGTGTGTAGTGTGTATTCTGATTATGTAATGTTTTGGACTACCAAATTCTGGACCCACATCAGTGAAAGAGTCATTAAAACTGTTTATTATATATAATTTAGATAAGTGTGCACAAGGCTCGTTTATTTTGTGTTGAAGGTATTTCTGACCTTAGGCGTCCACGAGACGTCAAGAACAGATATATATATATATATATATATATATAATATTATATTTTCTACGATAGGTCCATAAGGCGAAAAAATTGTAAGAATTCATAGTCTATAAGTGAGCCTATGATTTATGTAATTATTAATTTCAGGTTTATGTAGCCAATGAGATTATCCTTCCATTTGCAAATTATATTCATATCTTTTGACGGAATAAATCCCAAACAATGGAGGAAAACGTTAAGGCGAAAAAAAATTTCGCCCTCCTCCCTAGAAGTAAAATTCTGTACATAACAAAAGAGAATTTCCGCCCTAGCGTAGGATATAGTGATCTATATATATATGATAGTTATATATAGTATTATATAACCTATAGTATATATCGCTATCTCCTGGCTTAGGGCGCAGCGTCTTTTCACTCATTACGGCGTTAGGGGGCAAATCACCTTCCCACTAAAGCCTCCAGTCGTATGTGACGATTTATTCCGTCAAAAGAGGATATTAATTTATGCAATGAAGGAGAATCCTAGAATAACAAAGGATATGAATAGTAATTAATTTAAATAACTATAAGCAGCTCATTATAAACGAAATTTAGTATACATGATTCCCGACTAACGCTAAATTTAGCGAGATATATATATATTTAGATGATTATTTATATATATATCTCTATTTATATAGATATATATTTGATATGATATATTCCCTCATCCATATCATATAGACCACCTTCCTACATATATAATTATATACCCTTTTATAGATATATTATTTAACATCCACCATACTAGAGACACAGTTAAATTCTTAAAAAATTATCGTATTTCAACCCGGAATGGAATGTTATATGAGTGTGACAGAAGATAATTATGAACAGGTCGATTTTATATAAATGCCTAATTCTGCATTATTTCACATTTCCAAGAATTGTAAAACAGGCTAGTGCCAAAAGGACTGACCCACACCACGTGCAACAACTAGAAACTCAGAATTTACCCTTTTCAATGAAAATGTAGGTACTTCCTTGGGGTACCTCTCTGGTACTGCATGAGGTCTATTGATTTTAACACCTTTTGTAGTGGTCTATTTCTGTAATAAATATACTGCGACTTTGTTTTTTAAAAGGTCTGGAGAAAGAAATGTGATGGTAGAAACTATCATTTCCCACTGTGAAAATGATAAATTTGATAAAACATAGACACAGAGTGATTGATTGCTTAGGAAAGGTTTCTTGGTCAAAATCCTGAGGATGAGGACACTCTTGAGGAAATTATAATTTGAAAAAAAAAAATTTGGAAGCTTAAAATTTTCTGGGACCGGGGGTCTTGTAGTCCCATGGATTTTGTAGGCCTGCACAGAACGATACACACACAATACCAAAGTTATCCATAATGACACAAAAAATATACTGAACCTGTTCCATCACTGCACTAAAAGGCTAGACAACATTTTAAGGTTTACAAGACAAGCACAGTAAATACTGACCCCACACAATGACCTTTGACCATCTCATCTATACCCACATAGGTTATAGACAACTAACCTGGCTGCCATAATGAAAAAACAAATCTTGGATGGGTTACTTTCTTGTATGGCATCTGAAAAAAAACACTTTAAAATGCTTTAAAAATAAAACCCATAAAACCGTAAAAACTACTTCAACAGACTTGCAAATGCCAATAGGCCTATAGAACTACAGCAAACAGCTCTTTTCAGAGCCACCTAGGCCTATTTTCCAAACTTCATAGTTTATAGCTTGCTTTAAACATTCAACACTAGTGATATAATTCATTACCTTTTCTAATCATCCTCTATTTTGCACTATACACTCAAGAGACTTAAAATACACAGACAAAAATACACAGACCTCTGTCAGCCGTTTTTTCACCTCATAACCCTCACATAGGCCTATATTCTATAAAATCATACGTGGTTCTAATTATCTCTTCACACATCATTAACATTCCTTGAAATAAGATAATTTTTTTAAGGAATGCCTTTTTCTTGGGAGAATTTAACTGCGTCTCTAGGTAATCGTTGAATACAGCTCACCCCTATTATCCAGAGAGTCACCCATCAACGTGATGCAGATGTCCGCAGGGACCTCTACAACAGGGGTTCTCAACAGGCGGCCCGCAGGCCAGATCCGGCCCGCGAAGCTTTGGTGGTTGGCCCTTGAACAGTTTTGAAATATACAGCAAACATAGCAAAAGAGGGTGCATCTGGCCGCGAGCATGAATATTTGAAGGGTATACCGCCTGCCATGGCCCGCGAGCAAAAATAGTTGAGAACCCCTGCTATACAAGGTCAACAAATTATCCGCAAAAGAGATGATCGAGAACCTTATTGTGCTTGTTGGGGGTGATTGTCAAGCAGAGGAAGCAGTGGTATATCCATGTGAGAAGGAAATACTGGAAACATTGAAGGGTGCCCAAGAAGCAGAGATTGGAATGTCTCACTCTCAAGAACCTATGTTCCAACCTAACCAACCACTTGCGATTATTTGGGAAGAGTTAGGTACCAAAAGATGGTACATTGGGTTCTACTTTAATGACAATGGGGATGGAACTTTCCAAGTGGACCACCTGATGCGTGCTGGTTCCGGAGATGGAATCTGGCAGCGACCACACGGGACTGATGACATTCAGGACACTACAGAGCAACAGATTGTGCCAGTGGCCGTGTCAGGAACCTGGAATTTCTCTAGTAGAAAGCCACATTTTGTTTTAAGCAATGCCAAAGAAATTGAGGACATCTTTTGCGAAATTTGTTAATTATATATATATATTATATGTATATATATATATTATATATATATATATATATTAATATATATATATATATAATATATATTATATATATATATATATATATATATATTAATATATATATATAGGGCCATGTGTCTTATGGTGGGACCACAATAAAGTGGTGGTGTGACATTTAACTCTAAAAAATGAAATTTACATTTAATTTTTGAAATGAAGATGAGCACATACACCATTCATTCTAGTACCATGTTAGAGCCTGATTCTTCCCCTTTCATTTAATACCCACACCATGTTTTTCCATTTTGCTAATTAAAGTTATGGGTAATTAAGCTACCGAGCATGCAGGGTGGTGGATGTGAGGACACAGATGTGAGGACACGGTACCATAGAAAATGTATGGTAATAGTGTATGGCAGTTCTACATTTTATTATATAACTGCCTAGTAACATGCAAAAAAAGTTAAATGGTGTGTAATTAGGTTAAATGATGTATTGACTCTACAAATCTAGTTATTATTTTAAAATTTAACTTCCAATTAATTAATTATGTTAATTAATCTGTGACTGTTTGAAGAAATTAATTTGCAAGCGATGCATATAGGCATGTGCTTGACCAAATATTTTGGTATAGAATGACAATTTGTTCAAACATTATTAAAATGGCATTAAAATTAATCCATTTAATTAAAATAAAATGTACTTTTTAATTAAATAAGCCAGTTAAAACACTTTTAATAATTAAGATATTTATTAAGATGAAATGTAGACGTATACTTTTTACCAGAGAGTAGGTCTGCAGGTCAGCTTTTCCAAGCACCAGCAGCAATGAAGTGAAAATACAATTTAGTATGCAAGGGATCTGTTGTGGCTATCAAGCCAGAACGGACTGACTCTATATACTATCATTGATTGAAGTGGACTCTGAGGTGTCGTTACTGTTAGATAAAGAAACCCATGTCCATCCCATTTCAAATTTCACATGAGCTTGGTGGTGAGGTGTTGTGGCAAATACTAACAATTATAGAAAAACACAGAGAAGGGTGTTTGGTATAAAGAGATCTAAGTCCGAAGTATGTGTAAATGTAGGACTGATGTAACTCAAGGAAAAATTCCAACTTTTATTTTTTCCAAACATTAGATCATGCCAGGTATTATGTGTTCGCTATTGAACTTCTTGAACAGCAACGGAAATGAGGATTGCACTATAAAGTCAAGAGTGTGAGTTCAATGCATTGGAATAACTTTTAATATGTATTTTTACTGTATGCTAGAAGTTTCAAATCACAATTTATACCTCAGAAAACTTGACAAAACACTTTTTTTTAACAGGATTTTCGAGTAGCCTTTTTTCACGGCTGATTTTTTCTATCAAGCATGGTGGTGAAACCCAACAACTATGTATCATTACAGGATTGGGCTTTTGGCCTTGAAGAATGGCAAAATATGGCATTAAATCTCCGTAGGGTGAAGCTAGAGAAATTAATATACCATATTTTGGATTCCTTGAGAAAAGAAGCTTCTAAAAATGTATACTTTTTCCTAGGTTAGGGTGATACTTTTCGACTATGAAATTTTAATACTTGGAGGTGCATTTTCTTGAATTTTTGAGCATGTCAATCTCGTGCCAAAGCTTTGTGACGGCGCCGGACCATATCATATATATATTATATATATATATATATCTATATATATATCATATTATAACTATATATATATATATATCCATCATTGTCCTTCACGTGGGAAGTTTGCGAAAGGAACTAACTTCCCGCATGAACATTTCCCTCAATGACAGCGCTAACCACTAGTGGTCCCCCTGCAACAAGGCCACAACGCTCATAGTGTTTGCTAACGTACAGGTCGGTCTAGCCCGTGGAGCAAGAATGCGATTCCGTACGCACAGCTATTCCGACTTCGCCGATTGTGCAGTGATGACGACGACTTCAACACCAATGCACAGAGATGACACTTTTTTTCATTAAAAGAGGCTATCCCCGACGAATTATAGCCTCAGCTCTCCGTCGTTGTCAGTCCATCAGCGTGGAGGAGAGTCTGCAGCTCCCTACACCACCACCCAATGAGAGACTCCGCTGGTGATTACATACCATCCTGCCATCAAACCAGTTTGTGATGTCATAACGCGGAACTTCAAGATAGTGAGTGAACATGATACTACCAAGACCATCTTCAAAGAGGCCCCATCGTAGCCTTCCAGCCGTGACACCAGTCTGCGAGACATTTTGGTGCATGCCTCCACTTTACCTCGGAAACCGCTGCTTTCCCTGGCAAACCACATCTTGTAGGCGCAGACGTTGCAACACATGTGCGCATGTTATCAACACCAAAATTGTAGGGCCTTCGGAAGTCTACCGATCCCAAAAGCAATTTTACTTTTACCCACGTGATCTATGCTATTGGATGCAAGCGTCACCATCAAGTCCTCTACAAAATTGGAGAAACTGAAAGGAGACTGGCAGATAGATTCACCGAACATCGTAGGGATGTTTCTCTCCGAAACAATTCCAAGCCTGTCGGGGAATACATTTATCCGAACGTCTAATCAATGCATAGAGGAATCCAGTTACTGCTCTAACATGCAAGAAACATAACTGCGGCAGAGAGACGGGAGAGCAAGCCATCATCTTCAAGTTGAACCACCCTCAAAACCACTGCATGAATATCAAATTTGAAATGCCTTCAAAATAACGTAGTTTTAATCTAGTCCAGTCTGATCTGCGCCTTCAAATTAGCACTCGCTTTCGCGCCTCTCGCCCTTTTCGCTTCCAGGATCCTTTGTTTTTGTTTTTTTGCGTGCGCTGATCTCGAATCCTCCGCCTTAGCTCTTTACACCACTTGACAGGCCTATTGGCGAAACATGATTGTGGCTTTTATCTGAAGCTTACGGTGTCCTCCATGCTTCTTCTGGTTACACAATTTAATTATATATAATATATAGATATGGACATATGTCATAAACTGGGTACACAAAATGTTACACAGTGCAAAGGAACAACAGGCACCATATGTTTCCTCTCATAGTGGTGGCTATACGGGGGAGAAAAATGATGGAATATTTCAATCATTTTGTCCTAACGCTTTTTGATCCTCTTTAATATCCCGAGCATTTGACACCAAATTGTCAAACTCGGTCAAAAAATGAAAAGGTGCCTGCCCGCCCAAAAACTGATTTAATAAAGGGGGGGGGGGGGGGGGGGGGGGGGTGGGTGTGGTGGGGTCCTGAATAGGGTCTGAAAATGATAAATTGTCAATTCTGAATATATATGACATTTTTATAGCCAATTTGGTATCCTAAACCGATGTATTTGAGGTCAAGAATCCATTTGTATGTTCCCAGCAGTGTCAGAGCTACCGCGTTCGGTAAAATGGCCATTTTTTGGTTAAATTCAGCTATGAGGGCGCTTTTCCCATTCAAAGGTGCATGCGCTTTCTTATTGCCATCATTGAAAACTTACCTAATCGGTAATTGTCACATAATAACGGCATAATAACGGTAATAATTGATAGTACCCAACTGCAGAAATTTGAGCTCTTTAAACTGAACGGTTTTCGCTGTGGCCAAGCCAGTTAATTGGAATACTCATTCCGCAATTTTGTGCCATAGGTTTGTGTGTAGTCAACAAACTTTTGCACCCTATGTTTTCACTTCAATAGAGACATTGCCCAAAGTATAAAAATTGGCACTGTGACCAAACGAAAAAGAGCTATTTGCTGAAAATTTCAGAATAACTTTAATACGGCTTATCTTCAATTCTACAACCCAGAAATATCTCAAAATGGGGGGTAAGGTTTAGGGCGGTGGCCGGCAAAAGTTGCTCTTAGTTGGCTTAATTTTACGTAAATGGCCATTTTATGAAACAAATCGCAATCTGACAAATTCATCAAATGATTCCTGACCTAAAAAAAAAAAAACCATAAAAAGTTTTTTTTTTTTTTAACCCTAACATTGCTAAAATGTGGTATGTAATTCCAGTAACTGACACATTTATCATTTTTCACACCCTCTTCATTCAGACCCCCCCCCTCAAATTTTTGGATTTTTGGGGGGCGGGACCTACCTTCCATTTTTGGCCCGATTTGGACAAAAATTGGTGTCAAAATGCTCAGGGGATCAAGCTGCAATCAAATACGAGTTAGGACAAAATGATCTTAAAAACATCATTTTATTCTAAGCCCACCCCTACTCCTTTCAACACATTCTCAACACACTTGTTATTCCTTAACATGTAAACTGTATATAAGTATACATTTTGGAAAGCTTATACTACAAGATGTCAGATTTATTGCCAAACGAGAGACAATATTCAGGGTGGGTTAAAATTCCTATAAGGTTTAACATAAAAAATTACATATTTTGTCATTTTATATTCCTTAGTCCATTTTTCCTTCTAAAAATGTGCAGGTCAAAACATATGTGATTTTGAAAAGACATGACAAAGGCCCTCCAAAAAAAGTAAAGTAGATAACTAATATTGTTCTGTTTTTGAACATACAGGGGGGTCAAATTCACAGGGTGGTCAATTTTTTTTGACAAAAAAGGTACACTTATTGAAAGATTATAACCTCTTCTTTTATTTTCAAGTACTATCCTATATTTCTTAAAGAGAAATACTTAGGATATGGGTTTCTGTCTTCGCCCCAAGTTATGATCAATATTAAGTATACAAGGGGATCCATGTATATTATCCAGGGTGATCCATGTATTAAAGGGCATAGCAATATTAAGTAAAGTCGCCCTGTATTTACCATTTTGAGCACGGAGTTTAAATATGGCTTTTATTCACCCGATATTGCCTTCCATCGCTTAGGTTTGCCCTTACTGTTTCACGACTTAAGTCCATCAGAGTCTTCAAGCTGACCGGAAGGGCTGAACAGTTTTCTTAGAGCTGGCTGGGGATTCCCAAAAGAGGTGCCAATACCGCTCTTTTTCATATGACAAAAGAAGGTCTTAATATCCAGCGCATATCGGATGTATACAACCAAGCCGATTGCGCTTCACAAAGTAAGATCACGGTGCGAAGGCCGATGAATTTCAATTTATGCTCTTGTGAATCTCAAACTTCAGAGAGAATCTTCTCCTGCAACGTAAATTCTCTATTACTAAACATTGTGATACAACATCCATGGCCTGGGCTACCGAATCTATAAACTACCAAATTGGGGACTTGTTAAACCACAAAGTTCGAGAAGCCTTGGCGATCGGAATCCGATAATTATTGGAAATCGGTTGTCGAGCCTTTCTTGTGGTCAGTGGAATTGCCAAGCTTTTGGAAAAAGAGCGTAGACCGATTTGACTTGGAAACACTGATCTTTTGGTTTACCAAAAGGTGCCTACATTTGCAATCACGCTAGTATTGA
>JAMKCH010010100.1:0-28840 GCA_023653785.1 Ophioderma brevispina
CTCCTAATTCAGTGGACATGGTGGAAATCATCAATCACTCATGAACACAATTCTGAAACCACTGTCGCAGTGGAGTTTACTCTGTAAGTCTAAAAGTATTAGAATGAGAAAATATTAATTGATAATATATTAGAATTTTAGAATTTTATGCCAAGGTTGTTTGATCATGTGTTAAGCCAACGGCGACGTCAAAGCCTTGGCCACCATCGCGACTTTCAGAGTATTTCAGCTACTATATCATGTTAATCAATGCGCAGATATGGTCCATCCATTTCAAGAATGTACTTCATAAACATCCAAGGATGTTTTATTCCACATTGACAGAGTCATTGTTAAAGTAGATTGTTAAATATGTTGGGTATTAACTCCTTGTTTACGTGCATTGTGTTTTTTTAAAGGCCGTTTCTTGTTGAAAAAAGACTACAAGATTTTGACAATTTTCTGTCAAGGTTTCTTGACGTCAAACTTGAGGATATCTTGGGCACTATCGCCTAGCTCCTACTCGAACATAATATCCCCAGATATGTTCCATTTCAGGAATGTAATCCCCACACAGCGTTGTATTCAAGTTGGATTTTCGAAATAGTTTTATGTTACATGATTTGTCCTCTCATATGAAGAGTTTTTAAAGGCTTTAGCCTACATTGAGTCTTAGTGGACGCAGATTTGTTAAATATGTCGGCTTTTCATTCACTTGTTTAGGGGCATATCATGATAAGAGATTACATGTAAAATAAAGTACTAAGAAAATGCGAAACAAACATCCTTTACACAGAAATGCACCACGGGGATTAACGGTTTTTATAAGATATCTATTGAACCATAATCAAACCAGAAGGGGCTAAAATCATAAAATGTCCCTTTAAAATTGACACTTCTCCGTGGAATATGCTTAAAGGTAAAATATTAAGTACAAAATAGCTAGCTGTCAAAGAGAAATGCATTTTTGACATGTGTCTTAGGGGGCTTAAACAATACATATCTAACGATGTATAGACTATTTCATTCTCCATAATTATAGGCAGAAATTTGCTAAATTTCCCCCGCAAGGCGAAATGATTGGATGTAAGATTGACTTTCTCTAATAGCGGCTCCTTCGTTTTTTTCGAGGCTCTTTGGACGTTATTAGGCTCGTGTTGCTGTTACATTGAAACCCAATCGCCTGAACCTACTTCACATGATGTCCTTAAACAAGGCTGTCGTAAATACACCAAAATAATTCATGCGCTTAATGTCCATGTCTTAAAACTCCAGGATGTAGAAACAGCATACACGAGCAATGTGTATTTATTTCTTTGGCAAAGTTTAACACAGACTGTCTGTCAAGAAGGCTGCATGTAGGCGTTCTTGTAATTTAAAATACTTCAAACGCACGTGTCAATTCTTCACAGAATCCAATGTTATACTTATTCTCTAACTTATATGTCAATTTGTGAAGTGTAAAGGGGTAGATGCAAATGTGCAAAACAAATGGGGTTCAATTAATATAGTACTTTAAATTGAATTCGTCTTCTTGGATCGATAGAAAAGACTAGTTATTAGATTGCGTTGATAAATTGGGAAATTACAATTTTTAAGATGTTGATTTGGACTTAATCATTTCAGGCTATAGAGTTAGCAAAATGTACCAGTGTCTCATAATTTATTGACACTACGGCCATCTTTTACCCCTGATGGATCAAATATAGGGCTCTTGGGGTAAAAGATTGCCGTATTGTTCACGAATTCTGGTCAAATTCTGTTTAAATATTATGGTTCATTTTAGGTTTGTTGGAATACATACACTTTTACCATAGTCAAATTGAATTCAAATTGTTGATATTTGACATTTGTACACATGTGAACAGGGGGGTTTTCATGAGCCGACTTCAATCTTTTCTACCTTCTCTGTAACGATCCTCCATATTTTAAGACCCAGAATTAAAAAGTTACCTCCCTTCCCGAGTGAATAAAAGTCCCATTGCACAACATCATTCCAGGGTATCATTTATGATTATAGCAGTATGACCTAGTTTACTTTCTCTTAAATCCTTTCAGAGTGGTATTCAATGTTACTACATCAGATGTAGATAAATAGCAGAGAGTCTTCGGGGGCATTTGTTTAATCAATCAACATGATCAATGACTGCACCCCTGACCAAAACATGGTGGTTCAGTTTATAGTTATGGGTTTCTTAAAGCACTACAGTGTAAGTAAAAAGTTACACACATCTTCAGATCATGGTATACATTGTATATTGTTTACACATCGTCAGGGAAATTGAAAGTGTGGGATTCACGTGGATATTTGTGGATTTAAGAGAATACTTAGAAGTATAGGTTTCCGTCAGCATTGTATAATTCAATTTTCCTACAAAATATACGCTACGCATGAGCTAAGACTCAGTAAATGGTGTTTTATATCAAGGCCCCTGGATCAATTGAAGCAAGCCTGTGTAATTCCGTTGAAGAAATTTACATAACCATGAAAATGTTTTAATTTCCGTTTTCACGCATAACAGTAATTATGACTTGTTGCTGGGATGAAATACTTCAATTTAAGAGCGAAATTACATATCAATTTTAGGAAATAAATGAGCTTTAAATCATATGATGTATATTTTTAAACTGGGATATTTGGAGAAGTTCTGAATAGTTGGTCTAAATTTTCAACAAATTGAACATTTGCCATGCATTCGTATTGCACTTCGACGTCAACGATCGCTCTGAAGCAAAAAAAAAAAGGTGTGTTTGGGTCCGATTTTCGAAGACGGGACTGGGAGCTGGGTTTATGGCGCCTTATTTGAACCCATGATCTTTTCCAGTTTGACAAGTGTTAAGTACAGGAGCATAATTAAAGGTGTGGATGGCAATGTCTTGATCAGGATTGCAAATGGAAAAGGTGTAAAAGAGAGGGTTGTTGGAGTGTGTTGTCACTGAGACATGAGAATCACTGTATTTTTGCAACTCGTGAATAAATGGTTGTGTAGTAAATACTATTATTTCTCCTCTATTACTGTCGCTAGAATAGAGAAGTGTAATTTGGGTTGTAATTAGAGTATGCTCATCGAAAAATTAAATATACTTCTATTTTAAAGCTTCAATGCCTAATTAATGACACTCTCAGCATGTATCATTTCTGGACAAACTCACTAATTCATTGATCTTTGTGAATGTTTGAGTCGGAGATATTAACAATTTTACCCACCCAATATGTGACAAATCACTTTTTATACAAAAAATAATGACAAGAACCGTAGAAACCCTAGAAGGAAAATCTTTCTAGGACGGCGCCATTGGGGGATCGAACCCAAGGCCTTCCGATCACTACAGGCGGTTGTCCTATCGACTAGGCTAAAGGCTGTGTCCCATAAACAGACCTCAAAGCTGGCACTTAGTAATTCTGAACAGTCGGGGTATACAGTATACACAACATTTACAGACAGAAGACACAAGTACACGAGATCAAATGGGTGCCTTCTCGCAACCCTATATAATAATTTATACAATATAACTACAGTAGGTAAAGGGGTCACACACCTTGTACTATAACACACATTGGGCTCGAATGAATGATACAAAGGTTAACCGAATAAGTTGAGGCGGCTAATTACTGACATTCAGAACGATAAAGCTTTATTGAGAATTCAGAAGATTTGATACCCTTTTGTTCAAAATCTACATACGAGTAAGATCATGACAATTTTAACGAATTCAGATGAAATACTCCGTCACGAAAATTCCTTTTCGAATTCAGCATGTAATTAAGCCTACTTAAAATTGACCAAGAATATTCAAGTTGGATTTTCAAAATAGTTTTATCTCATGATTTGTCCTCGCATATGAAGATTTTTTAAAGGCTTTAGCCCGTCATTGAAAGAGTCTTAGTGAACGCAGGTTTGTTAAATATGTCGGCTTTTCATTCACTTGTTCAAGTGCTTCCTGTTTTAGGGGGCATATCTTAATAAGAGATTACATGTAAAATAAAGTACTAAGAAAATGTGAAACAGACACTCATTACACAGAAACGCACCATGGGGATTAACGGTTTTTATAAGATATCTATTGAACCATAATCAAACCAGAACGGGCTAAAATCATAAAATGTCCCTTTAAAATTGACAATTCTCCATGAAATGTGCTTAAAAGTAAATTATTAAGTACAAAATAGCTAGCTGTCATAGAGAAATGCATTTTTGACATGTGTCTTAGGGGGCTTAAACAATACATCTCTAACGATGTATAGACTATTTCAATCTCCATAATTATAGGCAGAAATTTGCTAAATTTCCCCCGCAAGGGGAAATGATTGGATGTAATATTGACTTTCTAATAGCGGCTTCGTTTTTCGAGGCTCTTTGGACGTTATTAGGCTCGTGTTGCTGTTACATTGAAACCCAATCGCCTGAACCTACTTCACATGATGTCCTTAAACAAGGCTGTCGTAAATACACCAAACTAATTCATGCGCTTAATGTCCATGTCTTAAAACTCCAGGATGTAGGAGCAGCATAAATGAGAGTATGTATTTTATTCCTTTGGCAAGGTTTAACAAGACTGTCAGCCAAGAAGGCTGCATGTAGGCGCTCTTGTAATTTAAAATACTTCAAACGAACTTGTCAATTCTTCACAGAATCTAATGTTATACTTATCCTCTAACTTATATGTCAATTTGTGAAGTGTAAAAATGTTATGGTGTTGATTTAGACTTGATTTCAGGTGAGAGTTAGCAAAATAGTCAAAATGTGCCAGTTTCTCATAATTGATGGACACTCCCGCCATCTTTTACCCCTGAAGGATAAAATATAGGCCTCGTCGGCTAAGAGATTCTCGTATTGTTCATGAACCCTGGTCAAATTCTGTTTAAATATTATGGTTCATTTTAGGTTTGTTGGAATACACTTTTACCATAGTCAAAATAAAATTCAAATTGTTGATTGTAGAACATTTGTACACATGTGTACAGGGAGATTATCATGAGCCGACTTCAATCTTTTCTATCTTCTCTGTAACGATCCTCTATATTTTATTAAAAAGTTGAATTTATCACGCTTCCCTAGTGAATAAAAGTCCCTTACACAATTTCATTCCAAGGTATCATTTATGATTATAGCAGTATGACCTAGTTTACTTTCTCTTAAATCCTTTCAGAGTGGTATTCAATGTTACTACAGATCTAACTATGTAGACAAATAGCAGAGAGTCTTCGGTGGCATTTGTTTAATCAATCAGTAGCTGCATCCCTGACCAAAACATGGTGGTTCAGTTTATAGTTATGTGTTTCTTAAAGCACTACAGTGTAAGTAAAAAGTTATACACATCTTCATATCATGGTATATATTGTTTACACATCGTCAGGGAAATTGAAAGTGTGGGATTCAAGTGGATTTGTGGATTAAGAATAGAATACTTAGAAGAGGTTTCCATCGACATTGTATAATTCAATTTACCTACAAAATATACGCTACGCATAAACTAAGACTCAGTAAATGGTGTTTAATATCAAGGCCCCTGGATGAATCGAAGCAAGTCTGTGTAATTCCGTTGAAGAAATTTACATAACCATGAAAATGTTTTAATTTCCGTTTCCACGCATAACAGTAATTATGATTTGTTACTGGGATGCAATACTTCAATTAAGAGTGAAATTACATATCAAATTTAGGAAATAAATGACTGATTTTTAACTTCTGAGGGGTTCGTCTAAAATTTCAAACATATTGAACATTTTGCATGAATTTGTATTGCACCTCGACGTCAACAATCGCTCTGAAGCAAAACGAAAAAGGTGTGTTTGGGTCCGATTTTCGAACACGAGACTGAAGCTGGGTTTATGGCGCCTTATGACAACCCGTGATCTTTTCCAGCTTGACAAGTGTTAAGTACAGGAGAGTAATTAAAGGTGTGGATGGCAATGTCTTGATTAGGATTGTAAATGGAAAAGGCGTAAAAGAAAGGGCTGTTGCAGTGTGTTGTCACTGAGATATTAGAATCACTGTATTTTTTTGTAACGAATAAATGGTTGTGTAGTAAATACTATTATTTCTCCCCTATCACAGTAGCTAGCATAGAAAAGTGTGATTTGGGTTGTCATTAGAGTATGCTCATCGAAAAAATTAAATATACATCTATTTTAAAGCTCTCAGTATGTATCATTTCTGGACAAAATCACTTTTTCATTGTTATGATCTTTGTGAATATTTGAGTTTGAGAAATTAACAGTTTTTACCCACCCAATGTGTGACAAATCACTTTTAATACGACATATAATGACAAGCATCGAAGCAACCCTAGAAGGAAACACTTTCTAGGACTGCGCTGGCGGGGGAATCGAACTCAAGGCCTTCCAATCACTAGGCGGCTGCCCTATCCACTAGACTAACGGCTGTGTCCCATAAACCACCTCAAAGCTGACACTTAAAGGGGGATGGCCCGATTTAGGATATGAGTTTTCATCTTAATAGATTGGTCTTCACCAAAACCCCACCTTAAAAAGTTTCGGCCTCCGATATTTCAATCGCTTTTCATTCGAGCAGCAGAAAACGTGATTTCTAAAGCCACCCCCCTAGAGTTCTGGTGTAAAATTAATATTGGTCCGGACCAATTGGGTACATTTTCTCTCATTACTTCCAAACCAACACCCTTTGGCCCTAAGGTTCACAGGGTAAATGAGAAAAATAGTAAGCTTTTCTTCTGATACCAAACTGTTGACCACTTCCGGTAAAATCTGGGTCTTCTTGACGAGGCTATTATCGATCGGGCCATGGACCTTAATAATTGTGAGCAATCGGGGTGTACAGTGCACACACATCATTTAGAGACAGAAAACACCAGTACACGAGATCAAATTGATGCGTACTCGCAACCGTATATACAATATAACAGTAGGTAAGAGGGTCACACATCTTGTACTAGAACACACATTGGGATCGAATGAATGATACAAAGGTTAACCGAATAAGTTGAGTCGGCTAATTACTGACATTAAGAACGATAAAGCATTATTGAGAATTCAGAATTGATACCCTTTTGTTCAAAATCTACATACGAGTAAAATCACGACAATTCAAATGGTATACTCCGTCACGGAAATTCCTTTTCGAATTCAGTATGCAATGTATTAAGCCTGCTTAATATTGACTAAAGAATAAACTAATGTTTTTCTGAAAGAAACAAACCAAAACAAACAAACTAACACGTATCCTACAAACTTATAATTGTATGCACTTAGTATATACATTCAGTTTCTAGGTATCACATGTTTGAATGTTGGAAATCAGACCGTTTAAAAGTGTCCTCCCCGAAAAAAATAGAAGATACCCAGTCACCATAGACAAGTTTTAGCCATAACGAATATGGGAACATGACGTCTCAAAAGTTTACCGCTCCGTAACTTGTCCACAACACAAAGGCAGGTAAATTGAGCTGGAAACTATTTTTTACAGTGCGGTTGATGATATACTCCGATAACAATCGTTCGGAACCTTAGACTTTTAGACTGTGTCTTCCTAACTTCATTGTTAGCTCAGAGCGCAAAACCAGGAGGTCTTGGGTTCAATTCCAGGTTATTAACTCTCCTTCTCATTTTTATATTAACCTTTTAATAGGAAGTCAAATAAAACCAGCATTCTAATAAGGTCAAGTCAAATTATGTTATTGTTTGATACTATACCATTGACAAAATAGCAAACAATATTGTTAAAATATTTTCGTTTTATTGCCACGGTTGTGAAACCACCTAGAGCCGTATTGTCATAAGCTCTTCGAGGTAAACGCACATTTAGAATCTCTTCCAAATTGAATCAGAGAGAAGGATTTCTGTAATCAAGCACTTTATACATAAATGTTTTATCAACCGAATATTTATCCACATGTACTTCATAATTTTGTCGTCGATATTAAATTTAAAAGAGACTATAATTTGATATTATGTTCTAAAATTGTAGTATTTTATGAGCCATCTTTCAAAATGGTAATACGTGCCCGTCATACGTTCAAGGATTCGATTATCAAGTAGTAATTCGATAAGTGGTGTGAAATTTTACACCTTTTTCATTGCACAGAATATTTCAGCGTATTTTTCCATAATTTATACACAATGAAAATCTAACAAGAAATTAATTTAGTTGATGTGTTCAAACATTTACAACCAAACATGCATGGATGTGTAGAAAAGAACAGTACCTAACAGAAAAAAATAATAAATGAAAACTGGTGAGTTTTTTAGTGTTTTAGACTTCCTTAATCTTGGGAAAAGTATCTCTGTCTTAAATGTTTTGGGCATCATTAAAATCTTTCCTACGGAATAGCAAAAGGTTTCAAAAGTTTTCGTCTCTCGATTGCTGGAACAACCAAAATGTGGTACATGTATTTGGAATGATTTCCTCTTAGAAAAAAAAAACACGATACAGTCAATGCGATACAATACGATATGTTCCTCTCGAGAAATGTAGAAAAAGGGCAAGTGAAATATTAGCTTGGGTATATTTTCTGTATGGAACTACATTTTTGAAAAGATACCAAGCCATATTGAAATACTAAATCAACATATCAAAACTTTCTATTCTATATAACCAATGAAGATAATGACAAGGCCTTGTGGGATCGCTAACAGTTGAACAAATAAAAAATATTAAGAAAAAAAAACCAGAAATAATCAATGTCAGTGTGAGTTCTTAATGAAACATTGACAATGTACTTTCCCTTCCTAGGAACAATTATTTCCCTTAACAGTTTTTTATTGCCGGATTCGGGTCAGCACGAAGTGTTCCTCTTCTTATCATATCAAAACGCAGTGGTTCTCAAATATGATCCACAAGAAGTGGGTAAAATGTCTGACTGCTTCACTGAATTCTGCAAGGTCCTTGTTTGTGCATTGTTACTCCAATATTGGGCAGATCAAGAGATCTTCCTTTGTCTGTGGTGCTGTCCACAATCACATGTAGCATGGGTATTGTCCTGATCTGCTTTCAGGTAGCCCCACTTTTGCAAGGAAACCTGGGATCTGCCAATTTTGGTTCTCAATCTGTTGAGACATCGCCATTTAGCACGTGAGGAGTCAGCTCCAGGTGGAAGATGCTCACCAGGTTCAATACCAATAGATGTTACTTGTTGATAGCAAGACTTTCTTTCCACAAGGCGACTCTCTTAAACTCCTTAGAGACTGTTTGAAGGGGTTGGACTTTGCTTAAGAAACCGGAGAAATGTTGAAGTGCTATCAATCTTATCGTTCATTCACAAATATGTTCAAAGGTTTAAATGTCGATCTTAAGACAGGCATGATTAAAAGACATTCTGATCTCCAACTGATTTAAAGATTATTTATTTTATTTAGTCACGTTTTAACTTTCTTTCATTTCCATGGTTTGAAACAGCTTTAACAAAAACCACCCAAAAATGTAATTTCCTCGTGACGCCAACGTATTTTCATGGAATACAGAACATGCATTGTAACAATAGAGCCCCAGCCCAGAGATCCCCTCTAGGATTTCTCTACTTGATGGATAGCCTTTTCTTTACTTCGCAAAGCTAAACAGCGACACCCTTTCAAAAGCCCATTTTATCATCTTCAAGGACAGGAACAATTCTACTTTATGTTAAGGTAACTGATTTAAAGTATAGAGAATATTGTAAATGTGAAAACTTTTTTGCCTAAATGAATTTACGATAAAAAGTGAAATTAAATATAGAAATGCCTACTACAATTTACTCTCTGCAAATCTTAAAACCTTTTCTCAGGCTTAAAATACATCCAATAGGAATGAGTATACTTATATTGGAACATAATAAACAAAAGAAGAAACGGAGACGAACATACGAGTGGCGTACTTGACCTGATAAAAGCTTCTTATGCCTCTAGCATCCCTATACATTCCATTGTACTGTTAAGAGGAAACATTTCGACACTCCCTTGCAATGCCCGCGTCAAGTAGAAAAAAGTATACTTTCTTGGGCACGGTAAAATGTTGATATTTCCTTCTCCTGTTCTAGGTAATTGACACTTCTTTTAAATTGCCGTTGCGCAATGTAATTTAACGTCAAAATCGGTGCGACATCGCCGGGTAAATAGTCTCAGCTAGAATAGTCATGCATGTTAAATGCCAAATGCAATCAGTCGGATAGTAATAGAAAGGTAATCAAGCTCAGAAAAATCATCGTTATTTGAAGAAATGCCATTCTGTGGGTATTCAATATGAATATTTAGAGCATGAACAACTTCTATTTTGATCCAGAAATGAGAAATTTCTTGCTCTGTTAATTAAATTTCTTATATTGTTTTTAACTTAAAACAAAGATTTTAACACATAAAGAAGTCATTGTACCTTTGGGATAGAATATTTGTCATTTGATTCTACATCAACACCTGCCATTTTTAATTAATAGTTCTCAGATTAATTTTAATTATATACATACCGTGTGCAACTCATACACATACGTTTTGGCTTTGTAATGAGTAAAATAATTATGCAGTCATTTTACCAACTCGCGATATAACAAAACTGAACAAGAAAATAGTAGGGAGGAAATGGTGTATTGTTTTCACCTGTCTCTGATCAAAGATTGAATTTCTTACTGTCCATAACAAAAATATTTTGCAAATAAACATATTTGAAGAGAAGTACAATTTTACAATGACTTGCAATATATGGACATGCTTTATGTACAACATTCCAATTTGCAATTACAAAAAAAATCATAGCAAAACACATAGTTTTGCTTCAGGTTAGTTTCAGAGTTACGGTTCGGAAGTAAATAAATGCAAATAAATACCTCCTACAGTAATTTTCTGACATTGGCAGGAGTGCATGAATGTTATTTGTATTGCAATTTAGTTCAAACTCTAAGATGGCTTTTGGTCTGACTTCTATAGATCAGCTGACATGTGACGTCATTGCAGCTATTGTTCTTTGACCATCAGTTTCCCCATCCAAAATGTTTCGTTAAGGGTATGTGCTTTCTTATATTACAAGAAAACTATTGAAAAGTTTGGTGGTCGGTAACATCATCTATAGATGATCTTACCTTGAAGTACTTGCCAGTCATTCTACCAAAAATTACCAGCCAATGTGCCAAGTTAGAATTAATACACCGCTAGATTATAGACCGTATTCAATAGCCAGCCATGTTGGTGGACAAGATAGACGCATTCCAGTACTACAATACATTCACCTGTCAATGATTCCTGTGCGATTGCTAAACATGGATCGATTGACATCTTAATGTATAGACCGTATTCAGAGGGTCGTCGAGTGCCAAATTGTGTAAACACATATTTCAATACGGAATAAATCGCAATCTCATCATAGTGCGCAGTTCACACTCCATAGAAAAACGTTTTACACAATTTGGCACTCGCCAGTGGTGGAAATATGCCGTCACCCATCAGACATGTTGGTGGACAAGATGCATACATTCCAGGACTACAATACATTAAGCTGTCAATCGATCCATGTTTAGCGATTGCACAGGGATCATTGACAGGTGAATGTATTGTAGTACTGGAATGCGTCTATCTGTCCACTAACATGGCTGGCTATTGAATACGGCCTATTGTAGTCCTGGAATGTATGCATCTTGTCCACAAACATGTCTGGTGGCTGACGTCATATTGAATACGGTCTATATATGGTTCATTGAATAACTTAGACATGTAAGAATGGTCCTGATATGGTATTTGGAAGGTATCATGGGCTAACAGGAGAACCTGTGTTTGTAAATATCAGTGTCACATCATCTACATCTGTGGCGTAAATTTCTTTTTGACATTGGGGAGATGGGGTTGATGAAAAATTATGAATGAAACGGGGTTTGCTGAAAAGATCCATTACTAGCACATGTGCGCTGAAAAAAATGCCATTTAGAAAATTAGAAGCTAAAATCCTTAAATGTAATTGTAACTAGAATAAAATGCGCGCGAAGCTCGGAAATTGAGCAAGTTTTAAACTATTATGGTAAAATATGAGGGTATTTTTTTTGGGGGGGGGGGGTGGTGAGTCTTTTAGACTACCCCCCTCATCAAAATAGTGATGTACATGTATGACTGCGAATTATTTCCGTGTCCCTTTCGTCCACGACAAAACTGATAAATTTACTCATTACTATTTTCCTCATGGGTTGAAAAAAAATCACCACAAACAGAATGTTCAAATATAATGTTATATAGAGCGTGTCTTAGTAAAGTCCACTTGCAACTCCTATCACGTCACAGTATCGTCACATCGGTAATTAATGACGGAGTAAATCAACATGATATATATCTATCGCTCCTTTCACAGAAAATGGATATCTAGTGCCTTTCGCATTTAATAGATATACTTCACTATGTTTGGCCAAATGGGTATCGTGGTAATGGTAAAATGGGCATGATGAATCATTACAACTTAAGGAAATTTTGAGTTTATCTGGTAGAATAATTATATAGCCCAAAGGGAAATCACATTGAAGTTTTCTGTAATTGTTGTCTCCGCTGTAGGCTAATACCCCTAAAAGCCATTGTTTGTGCACGTCTCGACATGATAGATGACATGATTAAGAGATAAGCGGCATTTATCAAAGCACCTAGTAACCTATGGAAGGATAACAGCTCAATTATATTTTCAAAACAATTTTTTTCCGAGATCTAATAGACGGCAGATTACGTTTAATACATTTGTGATTCGTACCATGTTATTAACTGAAAAATCTTTCCTTCCTTTTAACTGTTAAAAACTATAACCGAGTTCTTAAATTCTCCACATAACTTAAAACATTTCTTAAAGCTACACAGGTTCTAGGGGCGACTTTTTTTTTATAAAAAGAGTATAGTGTTTCATCATACAGGCTGTCCCAAAAAAATGTTAACACTCGAAACAAAGGCATTTTGGCAAAAGAAATGTGCGCATGGAACTTTGTTTGATATGTCTTTCAAGCCAATAAATAAGCTTTTGTTTGCCATTTATTTCATTTCAATCCGATGCGTAGAACAAAAGATATGCTTCATCAAATATGAGAGTGCAAAATCAACTTGGTCCGATTTCTGCCTTTAAGCATTTGGAATGCATGACGCAACGTGAATACATTTGACTTCAGAGCACATCTTCTTTCCATTTTAAAAGGTAAAGAAATAGTTATTTTTGTTGAAAGAAGACTTCTAGATTCCTGTCTCCGTGTTTTACCAAGCGCTCATGATTTAACAGTTCTTCTAACAAGAGAGATGTTGGCTTGAGTTCTTGCCATTCTTGACCAATATGGGTCTGTTTGGGCCTTCTACGGATGTCTTTATTTCAAATTCCGTATGCTTGACCAGTCCACGTAGGGTTATTATCAGAGGCTTCTTTTTTGGTTCGTTTGTTTACTTGCTTTCGTTGTTTATTCTGTCTACAAAATCATAAGTTTCCTTGTGAATTCAATACGAAAGCGTTTCATTGTTTGTTTGGTTTGGTTTGGTATATGGTTTAGCACTATGTGTAATTTTGAGAGACTTGAAGCTATATGATAAGGTTAAGTCTGCTAATGAAAGTGATTTGACTGATTTATTTTTAAAAACACATATCAAAGTACCCCTGACCATAAAGACAATGTTCACACTTTATTGACCATAATGAAGTTTAAAAGGGATTGTCCATGCCTTCAGTAGGTTCAATAGTCAATCAATAACTTCCAATTTGAATATGTTACAAAATCATGTTGCCTGCAATCTTACAAATGTAACCAATATAAATCGGACCAATCCGATTTTGCACTCTCATATTTGACAAAGCATATCTTTTGTTCTACATATCGGATTGAAATGAAATAAACGGCAAATAAAAGCTAATTTATTTGGCTTTAAGATCATACCAAACAATGACCCTTGCGTACTTTAGTTTTTAGCAAAATGCTTGTGTTCCGAGTGTTAACATTTTTTTGGGACAGCCTGTATGTTATACATCTTCGACTACACTTTACTACCACAAGAGTAAGGAATTTTTACCCAGAAATTCATAATAACGGTTTAGACTCCAAATGACTTGTTTCATTTACGAATTGTAATTGACGAAATCAAAACAAAAGAAATGGAAACAAACATAAAATTAAGCACTGGTGTTCATACTCCGTATCACATGAAGTATGCATATTATGGTTTTATTCGGTGATAACTACACTCATTAAAAGATTGCACCTAGATTGCCAATTTTCTATTATTATACCGTACGAATATGACGAACTAGGTGGAAAATTAAGCTCCAATGACATCTCCTATCTCTAGTAATTATTTATCAAAATTAATTATCAATATGTATTCTTAATCAATTGTATAACATGTGAAACGCCCGAAGCAATTCGATGCTGTAATACATAATATGACCAATTCAGTAGTCTATTATCTTTAAATATGCACATACTTGTTCTCAAACACGATTTGGAAAAATGCGCGTGTATGGTGCAAACTTTCACTTTCATAAATGGTACTCCCAAAAGGTAACATTTATGAAAATAATAATAATAATAATGTCGATTTATAACGCGCACATATCCACCCTTCGAGGTGCTCAAGGCGCGATTGCCAATTATTATTACCGCTGCCATCAGGAAATCGTCACAATCATTTGGCTTCATCTTGGTGGCTGCTGGCTAGGCACACAACTCTTTCAGCACTTAGGTTGTAATATAACAGCTACCCAATTATCGCTGGGTCAACGAAGCAATTGAGACTAAGTATCTTACCCAACAGACACAAACACGTTGACCACAATGGGGCTCGAACTCATGATTTTAACGGTTCAATGATCATGAGTCTTGCACTTTTCCACTAGACCACACGTGCTCTCACTAAGCACCATTTATGTGTAAAGCACCATTTATGTGTAATTTGTGAGTATTTATTTATTTATTCATATTTTACAACCCACCTAAATTATCTTGGCGTGAGACAGCAGTACCATTTGGCCATCCCTCTTTCGGCGTAAGTATCTAATCCGTGAGTGCAATACAGCAATTAAAACGCTTAAACGTTTGACTTCACCACATTGTCGATAGTCTGTTGGACACATCAGGACACAAGCAGTTCCTAAAGTCAAATATTCTCCCACTAAGCTGTCCCCGAAGTGACCGACAATGCGGGTATTTCTAGGGTACATTATACCTGCTGGGAGACGCGTGATTAAATATTAAATTTCTTAGAAATGTCTATTTTGTGGTAATTACTTTAAAATGGATATTTTATTTTTAGATATCAGTTAATATTATGTCAGAGCCTGTAAAGTGTTAATCTTCGGGTTTTGTGACAGTTCTGACAGGTTAGGCTCAGTTCATAGCACGTGTCGGCTCACGTTGGCTCATTCCGTGTTAATTTCTCGGTTCACCTGTCAAGCCCAAATTGTTCTTCCTAGGTATGATGCACTTTGTGGTACTTGGTTGGCACATTCTTGAAATATGACACAAATTACTCGAGAATTCTTTGTGTTTGATCTTGGGTCAAAAAGTCAGGCATCTTTTTTTATGTGAGTTTTATTAGAAAGGATCACGGAAAGTGGAACGTCTTTCATCAAGTTATCCAATTCTCAAAGAGTGCAATAACTTTCTTAAAGTGTGATCATTTTAAGCTTTTTTAACAATGTTAATTGGACTTAATAATGCAAGATTCACAGACATTTAAAAATAAATGTTTGTCGATCATTCTAAAAATTCATTCAGAAAGAAATCTTAACAATCGCTTTCTAAACAATTTCTATAATAATAACGGTATGTCCTCCTGAGATTCGCTGTAGAATTTGTAATATCATTTTTTGATGTCTTACTTTCATATTCAACTGTACAACTGTTCAACTGTAAAGCAATACAGGGTTCTTCAACCCAATGCAAGGGTTTTTTTTACTGAATTAATGATATTGTGTCTGTTTTGGTATGCTTTTTTGGTTTTGTTTTTACTTTCGTTGATTCCACGAAAATACACTATTGCTGATAGTAAATGACAGAAAAGAGTCTACATTGATTGATAGGGAAGTCTTAAGCCCATCTCTCTACTTGAAGTTAAAGAAGGACGTAAATTAAACACGTAATATACTACACACGTTTGTTGATTTGTCTTTAGAAATGCCCAAAGGCACACTTGAAATGACCGGTCAGTACCTGCAGCCCCAAAAGGCATACTGAAAACATGCTGCCCCATGGATGGTACAAATATAGATCCAGTCACGGTTACGTATACTTGAATTTCTTCCAGCTAACTGGGTGAAGGATAAACATAAATACTACGTTACAAAAGATCACATATCAAATATCGTTAACTAGAAAATCTGTAACGCGTCACTTGTCGGCGGCGAGTTAATATTCACACGTTATACAATTACCCTGTTACTCAAACTTTAAGGTCACTTGATATTTCATGTCAGAGTCAGTTGATCAGCCTGAATCGTTACTTTGTATTGAAGGGCGCTTATGTTTACGTATATATATATTTGTTTGTTATTCTCTCCTGCAGTTTATTCGCGGGGTATTAAATTTAAATTAACAATGTCATTAATCACAGTAATTTGACATTTTACAGTTGTTACGAGTGAGACAAAAAAAAAAGAAGATGTAAACATGCATCGTATTTTGTTTAGTTCGGAAAAGCATGCACAAGTCATCAAGCGGGTAACTGGAAATCAGGTATATACGTCCCTACATGTAGAGGAAAATGACTAGCAACCTGGTGATTACCACAAAAAAGGAGGTAGCGGTATTTGTGTTGCTAGACATAGGATCACTTTTTCCTGTAAACACAAGACAAGGGTCCGCTCCGTGATTTTTGAAAAGTGGCAAAAATGGCATATAAGGATTCAAGAACTATAGGACTACGTTGCGAAATCGGCGGAGCTGTTTAAATATGTAGAAAAAAAGTTAATATATTCTTTAAAATGCTAACTATTAAATGCAACTCATTACTTCAAGACAAAGCGTTGAAAACAACACAATTGAAACCAGAAAACAAATACATGAATAGCTTTTATAACATTTCCGTGCTCCGAGCAAGCCAGACTGGTCACGGTCAACTGTCAGTTGGATTACGTTCGCTGAGTCTAATCACCTGCTGTGAGCCAAGTGGGCCTTATATCTTTTCTCAGATATGGACCATATAATAATCACGGTATAAAATGAATGTTGTTTTAAATACCATTCATCTTCTGATGAAGTCTGAAATGCTTATTTCATTTGAACATGTTGAGTGACAGTTCTGTCAGGTTACACTCGGCAAAGTAGAGACGTATCGCGTTCTTCTTCGACACCGTTCCGGTATAATTTTCTAGGTTTCACTTATCAGGTTGAATTAAGGTCATTTGAAGTCCGATGTGTGTTTTGGAGAAATGTGAAATGAATACCGAATTATTCCTTTTGTTTCATTAAGGTCACATTAAAGATACCACATGTTCGTAACTTTCGCACATTAATACTAAAACAAACTTAATTTAAGTACATCGCAAGATAAATGGTGCGGATACTGATGCTATGTATCTCTTTTATCTGATATATTCGTCGTTGTAAAGGACAAAACCACCTTTCTATAAAAGATACTACAAACCATGTATAAAATATTCCGGAGTATTCTCATTCTGCCACCCCTTCCCCACCCCCCCCCCTCCCGCTGGCACGAATGTTTTCATAAGGCAACAATACGGAGATTTTGTGAATCCAAACAAATGCACGATTTTTTTGGATTTGTATTTACCAACAACAATTCCTTATACATGCACTGTTGAAAAAAAGTTTCTCATTTACCATTCACAAAACCAGAATAAAAAGTATATCATATTTTGCAAAGTTTCAAAACTAATTTCAATAAAGTGTCCATCAGCTACATCCTGTGCCAATTTTGAAGAAATTTCATTGCGGCAAATATGATTTTCTTTAAATCTAGTTGTACACATATCTCTAGGAGAAGAGCATACAGAGGGGCGTTATTCCCGCATATGGTCAAACAACTGTAATGAGTTCCGAAGATTTCTTTCATCGGCTTCAATAATAAAGGAAAATGTCAGATTCTGAATATTTGGAAAAAATTGGTAGGGATGGAAAGCTTAAGTAACGATTAAGATTACATATAAATCAAATAAGGTGAAAATGTCCACATTTGTTGAGTATTTTGCCCTTTAATTTTCCGCCCAATAGCTCTCTCGGGAAAACGATTCCGACCAAATTCCACATCGCAGGCAAGATGGTGACGTCAAAGTGATGACCTCCATAATTACGTGGTTGTGACCATCTATCGCAGTGTTGCCACTTAATAATAATTAAAAACACAACGAAATGAAACAAAATATGTCATTCTGTAACTTCTTTTTTCTTAATTTTATTATATTTCTGTAATCCATCCATATTACAGTTGCGCAATAAAACAATTTTTTCTTGAGTGTCAACACGATGTTTTGGTATCACTTTGACGTCACAGGGGAGCCCAATTGGTGAGCTCGCTTTCGATCAATGAAGCCGTGGCGCAAAATCCGCCAGTTTTTCGGAGTCGTCAAAAAGCAAAATTAAATGCCTCTATTTTGTAATTGTACATCAAAGTGTATTATTTTGCGGGAATCGTGATGTATGTACATATAGGTTATGAAGGTAAGTCAAACTGAGCTTACAAAAATCTTGACAATTTCCTTTAAAGAGAAATAACGGGATCCACCTTAAATTGAGCAATTTTGAAAGTGTTTTATCAACCCTGATATCGTATTATCTTACTATTGTATGTGCCCCCCCAAATTGACCTTGTTGCAAATTCACAGGACAAGATGTTGAACAGACTATGGGCCTATGAGCTTTTCTCAAGATATCTATAAACATCCAGAAGATGCTAGAGTAAGAAATACAACCCTTTAATAGGCAACATCTACATTTCCAACTGCTCGGTACTAGACCATTGTAGTACGATTTAAATTACAAAATAAACCTTACAATAAGACAGTCTTTAACCAGCTGATTCATTGAAAGATGTGAGCATTACTAACGTAACCCAAAATCTCAAACTATGAGAAAAACAATGTGAGTTTTCTCCCACAAGAACAAACTTTAATGGAATATAGAGACAAAGTTAAGCAATTGCTCGAATTCACGAATCAATCAAATTATCAGTAGAAATAGCAATTTTGAGATACAACCACGTTGGTAATGAGAGTTATATTGGAAAGTACCAAGATCAAGCAAAAGCTTGTCAATTTATTATTTTGCACAGCAGTGAGAGCGACAGTTGAATCAGTACCCAGACGCACACTCACAGACTGCCTGTGCTCATTTTAAGGAAATGCAATATTCAATTGTGTCATAATAATACGCCGTGTAAGTAGCAAACTAATCACCGGTAACAGAGGAATGGGCAAGAACTGCAAGCGTTAGTGGAACGATGAAAACTTTGAATCTGAGTGAAGATAAACAGCCCCTCAGGTAACCCATATCTAGCATCATTGCATAAATAATACAATAAACCCTAACCCAGACTAAGGCCCTTAATCTAATGTAGAATATTTATATAGCAAACAAAGGTATACGTTTGGGGAAGCCGAATCGTCTAACGCGTAACGTCCACAAACAAGGCGTATATTTCAACATATAAAGACAATATTGCACGCTTTTTCTGATTTTATATATATATAGATAGGCCTGTATATATACCCTTAACCGCCACACACTGCTGCTGACAAAGACTAAATTATATCCGTCATCGCGGTCCAACGTTCCCAATGTGGAGCACATACAAATCTCATTTGACATTGTCTAATTAGGATGATTATGAATGTTTTTGTGTGTCTCATTTATATCGGAAAGAATTGATCAAATTCGCTGTTGCTTTGAATAATAAAGTGCCAGAAAACTGACAGATGCTGTGGATTAGACAGAAGAAGTTGGATATAACACACATAAACAAAGAATCTATATATAACAAGCCCAGATTTCCGCTTTTTTATATAAGTAAATAAAAATCAATAGTTGATGGAATGCAAATAGGTTAAATAATGTACGCGGACCGTAAAGGTGATATCGGTGTTGTTGAGAGTTGGGAAAATAAAGGTGGAAAGTAAAGTGTGTCAAACGATGATGAATTGAAACTACGCGTTGTGATTCCGTTACATTTAAGTGTCACTCTAGGGCGCTTGCACATGATATCAATATAGACTGGTTTCACATTTCTCAAAAAATATGCTTTCCAACATGACGAAGGGCATTTTGAGAAAAAGCAATTGGTAGTGTTTTTAGAGTAACCATTTATGCTAATTCAAAGTTTCTGGTCCCCAAGCTGAATTTTATGAGGAATGTGCCTATTGCATATAAATTCAAAATGGCCGCAATTTTAACATTTTTTGTACATAACTCAAGGATTTAGGCTTGTAATGACTTCATTCTTGTGTCTATACAATGTTTCAGGGTCAAGGAATACAAGTAGATCATTAGGTATAGCATTAGGTCAACTTAAAACAGTTAAATATGCATAAAAATTCAAATTGGGCTGCCATTTTGAATTTTGTACAAACTAAATTTTAAGGCTTGTAAAGACGTCATTCTTGTGTCATACATTGTTTCAGGTAAAGGAATAAATTAGATCATTAGTTATGGTCATGTGCCATGAGTTGGGGTATAACAAAATGAGTGTTGGCGTCGTTACATTTTCACAAATATTTGTTAACATTTTTCTTGTATAAGAATGAACCAAGTTAGTATCAGCTGATTTATTTTATTTTAAAGGGAGGATTTATCTATCTTTAAAATGTACAATTCAAGTTGTGCTATTTTTACTTTTGAGTTGTCGTAATTTGAGGTCAGTAGGGGTCAGAAGGGGTGGGCCTACGAAATGGAGGTGCGCTACGATGAGGCCATGACTGGGTAAAGTATAGGATTTTTTGATATTCGGGGCTTTTGGCATTATTTTGTTTTATATCTTTGTAACCCTGCTATGATTTAGATAAATAACATCTCATTTGTTTGTTATTATGTGGCATTCGGTGACTCATACCACAGTTAAGCTTGATGATAATCGAAGGTCCAAATTAATGCTGCCACAAAATGTACTTTACATCAAATTGCACTTTTAACCTATATGACACTTGTGGCACCCTTGTATATGCCACATAAAAGTTGATATTGTCTCCTTGCATTTTAGCTTTACAACAATATATGAGGATTATAGGTATATAAAAAAATATCAGGTTGCTCTCCATGAATTACTTCATTTAAGTGTGAAAACGTGTAATATTTGGAGTTTCAAGCATGTAACACATTTTGCTCCCTACCTCATGGCGCATGACCTTATAGCAGTCAGTCATGCTGACAGTTAATTTGCCATAACATCCAAAAATGGCCGCTATTTAAAATTTGGGCCATTAATTGTCAATATATAGCATAATACCGTAATGTGATCCAAGTTGTATTATTGCCCTTGAAAACATATGTATTAGACACAAGAATGAATCTTTACAAGCCTGAAATCTTGAGTTATGTACAAAAAATTGTTAAAATGGCGGCCATAATTCACTTAATGCAATTAGGCAACTTCCCCTTAGATTTGGAATCAGCATAAAATTTACATTGGAAATGGTGAACCCGTCTAATAGATTAACTGGACACCACAGATTCCTCCAGAACAACCCAAACCTGCAGATATATCAAAAGGACCACTTTTAAGTCATGCAGAATGGTTGATGAATGAAAGATTGTGCATATTTTGGGTGAAAAAGTACCCAAATTGGGGCACAGAGGTTAGATATTGATATGCTAAACAATCTGGTCTAGTGGCCAAATTAATTTCTCCAATATGGCAACCATGTCAAAAATGGCCCGCCACCCTATAAAAAGGCATTAATTTTGCAAAGGTGGTTTGTAAAAGTTTATTATATAGGTCAGCTAAGAGTTGATTTAACGTTTGAAATCAATATTTCTGTTCTTTACACCAAAAAATTGTAGTGAATTCAAAATGGGCGTGGGGGCACACATTGGGGGCCTCAATTCAAGATGGCTGCCACTCACAGGAAAAAGTGCTTTTTTGTGTTTGCAGTCAAACCACGGGCTGCGTTGCTTTTCTAAAACTTGGGCCCTCAACATATCCAAACTTACCTTTTATCTGTTTAAATGCCAATGGACATGAGATCAAAATGGCTGCCATATTCAAAAGGCTGCCAAATTAAAAAGGGCAGGGATCCCAGCTAGCTACTGTATAATTGGATATGAAAGGGAGTATGTTTTATGTGCATGGGAAATGATAAGATTTAATAACTTCTAAAACATAATTGTGTCTTGGTATGGTTGAACATCTTACATTTTTGTCTGTGTGTATCACAAGCAATATGGCTGCCATATGTTCCAAAATTGCCTGCCACTTAAAGTTAATAAACATGCCGTAACATGCTTACTGCTGATTTTCTTTGTCAAGTTGTACCTCACAGGTCCTATTTGCCATTCTACCAGGTCATCTTTTATGTGCTGACTGGTTCTGTCAATGTGTAATTGTCTAAGAATGTTATCATATCAAAATAGCTGCTAATATCACTTTGTTAGTATTTAATACGGAGTTATTGATTCATGTTACAATGGACCAAAAATGACCAGAAAATGGTGTGTCATGTGAGGCATTACTGTAAAATTACCAAAGATTTTGATTGTTTCAGTAATCATTTACTATTCATCTTCAATTCTCATTTCTGATAACTTGAGAACCTCCCCCATTCTATTGTAGCATGCATCCCTCATAGTTTAAGACTCTAGACCCCGGAACTCTAGATAGCGAGTAGTTCTGTTTGTGGATGATGGTGTAATAATCAGCTACTAGCAATCTAACTATCTATCTCTATGCAAACATGAAGAAGCAGGATTCTACTTCATGCAGCCAACGCTGCGGCTGCTTAAGGATACCAAAGGGTCATGTTGCGTAATGTGGACACAGACGTTGTGATTTTTTTTATGTAGCCTGTTCAGCCAGTCCAACCTCAATGAACTCTGGTAGCATTGGTACCGGAAGGAATCCAGATTACACACCAGCACATCTTTGACCAGGGACCTAGGACCAGAGAACTCTTTGTCTCTGATGATGTTTCACACCTTCACAGGGTGTACAAAGGAAAGAACACCGCATGGGAAGCAAGCAAAATCTTCCTGATGTTGTAAAACCTTTGCAAACCTTGAAGAACTCCTCCTTAAGAAGATACCTTGAAAGAACTATAATGCCAAGAATGAAAGTTTTGTTGTCCTCAGTGGACAACAGAACACAAGATCCTATTGAGTTCATTCCACATACCTCAGATGCACTGGATCAACACTCACACAGAGCAGCATATCAGGTAGGAAGTACTGAGACAATCATTGCACTGCGAGCTCCAGAGCTACAAGATCCAGCTGACTGGGTCGGAAAATTGCAGCTTCACGGCCCTGTATGGGCACACTTGCCAGAGGCATCAAAAGCATGTCAAAAACTGTAATGTAAATAGAAGATGTTTTCGTAGTACAATGTCTGGCTGCTTCCACGAATTCTGCAAAGGTCCTTGTCTGTGCTGGTTGCTCCAACATTGGGCGGAAACTGAATCGGAAAGGTCCTCGTATGGCATTGTTGCGGCCAACATTGGGAGACCAAGAGATGTTACATTGTCTGTGGCACAACATTGGGCAGACCAAGAGAGGTTCCATGTCTGTGGCGCTGTTATACAATACAAGGTAGTGTCTGATCTGCCTTCCAGGTAATAGCACACGTCTGCAAGCAACCTTGGATTTCCGAGTCTGAATCTATTGAAGATCTCGCCATCAGCCCATGAGGTCAGCTCCAGGTGGGAGATTCTCACAAGGTTCAATACGACCATAGATGTTACTGGTTGATAGCAAGTTTTCTTTCACAAGGCGACTCTCTTAACTCCTTTGAGACTGTTCAAGGGGTTGGATTTTGCTGAGAAAACTCTCTCTGGAAGAAATTTATCACAGTGCTCTAGGGTCTTCCAAGACCAGGTTAATTAAGCTGACGTTGGCTCACGGTTGCGTTTGCGTAGAGGGAAAGTACAATCTGGTATTGAATGGCTTTTGCACACGGCGCTCTAACCAACTGAGCTATCTAAGACTGGGTTGGTAGAGGACCGATAGATATCATCTTAGGGTTAGGGTTCGAAAGATGTCCATCGCTTTCCTAGATGCTAGTATATGGAGGTCGACGGTTCGAATCCGGCCCAGGCGCACATAGGTTCTTTTTTCAACACTGTGTGCGCTGGATATTTCCAGGGAAAGATTAAATTAAATTAAGTATATCCATTCACTTGTATAAAATCCTTCCATAAAATTTGGATACCTTCTGAGCTTATCCCCCAGAAACGATTGGACCACTTTCGAACATAACACCTATATATAATATTGCTCCTCTACAACCGGTCTGATTAGCCCAGGTGATTAGAGGCGCCGTACTAGTAATATATACAGAGGTTGCCAGTTCGAATCTGGCCAGGCGCACAAGTTTTTTTTTTCAACACTTGGTGCGTGGCTATCTACAGGGAAAGATTAATAAATATCCATCCTTGGCCCACTGGCGAACAAGTAGTAAAATTTAACTTTTGGTTGACTGTAACATTTTGGCTGCTGTGGAGGTTTGGTTGGATACCTTCGGATGGTCAGACCATTCTTCTTGTGTATTGGCATCTCGGTGGACATATCGGTGGATTAATTAAGGTGGGCCTGGTTTTGATCCTTTTCTCTGACACTTCCTCACCTTTAAGCAGTTTTTTAAATGAGGAAAAAGGATTAGCTTCAAATATGGTGGAATACCCTTGATTTCATTTGCACATCCTTGGAAAAAGCCTTGTATGTATTCCGTCCTTCAGCCATTGGTATGATCTACGGGCGAAGTCTTATTCACTAGTTGGGCAAAATTGGTATAGTTTATGGAGAGTTTTGGAGCAACCTTATTCACGTTCTGATCAAGGTTATAAGTGAATCTTTGCCAGTCTGTTTTTTTCTGTAGTTAAGTGCCGCTTAAAAGGCATATTGTTTGGTTCTTACTGCAGCATGACTAGAGTTAGTGGAACAGGATTCGGAAAAAAATCTTGCTACACAGGTTAGGGATATTTTGACAACAATAGATATATATAACAGGATTGTAACCTCTTCCAAAGGGCACTATCACTATAAAAATGATAGCGGCAGCTTAGGGCCGTAGGGTACGTGAAGGTGAATGTAGATGTGATATCTAACCAGTCTTCCACGCTGTCCGTTTTATTGGCTTCATTGTAGCCCCAGTGGGTCTAGATGGGTACTAGGCTGTGAAATCGCCAATCAAAAAATGCGGTTTAGTGGAATTCCCGAAATGAATTGAGGGTGTACTTGAAATCTACTGATGAGGTTTGTAGACCGATAAGAACTATGACCAGAGCCGAGCTCAATAGTGAGGACGTCGATGTTGTCAGCAGATATTGAGTTTGCTTCTACAACGGGGTCTGTTTCCACACATAGAGCACTTCAAACTGTTGATGTGGCTCCCGATGGCAAGGAATGTTTCATGGAAAGTATTAGTAAAGACCTTTGCTACCAACGTACTTCTGCAGAGTCAAATCATCATGTTTTGGGTGGGGGCAATTTAGCCATCTTTTGAATTTCGCCGTAGAAGTGCCAAGTAATAGGATTCGTTGCCCCTGAAATCAGTTTGAAACAAATCACAAGGCTTAGGAGGCACGGGGAAATCACGCTTTTTATGTGTAACATGGGTCCTGTCCCTGTGATTTTTTTGACCGATTGTGGGCAATGAATCGAATTCTCCCACCCACTGGATGTACATTTTACAGTGTGTATACCCACAGAGCCATCAATAGCCAAATCAAATATGGTATGTTATTTTGAATGAAAAAAAAAAACATATTCAAGAGCACGGAGGGAATCATACAGGCACGTAATGCCACTTCTAAAAGTCGTGGCCATTCGAGGTTTATGGCAGCCATCTGGCCAAAGTATAAGGAAAGAAGCAAGTCTAACACCTGACCTTAATTAGTTTCCTCAAGATTAAGTTGATTGTAATATTCCTTCCTTGTTACTTTGGTATTTAAGATTACAAAACAGTTAATTTTTGATAATCAAAGGATTAAGCTTAAGTGACAAATTAGCCGCCATATTGGATTTTCGCCGCCATTTTGGATCAAGTCTTATTTGGTTGTATTTTTAAGTGATGTGTTGTGAATTCGATCTTTAATGCACATTGTTCAATAACAAACCTTTAGGGAATCATAACAAAATCAAGAAAAACATTAATTTCTTGATAATCAAATGATACGCTCAAATTTGTCGCCATTTGGAATTATTTTTCTGCCATTTGGATCAATTTTGCTAATGCAAACAATGGGAATAATTACCAGTGGAGTGTCTAAATTGTTCTAAAATGGCATCGAAACATCTCCAAAATGAGTAATATTGAAATCATATAATAAACATAGTAGAAAGCATCGTAAAAACATGAATGGTAACATGCGCGGCCATTTGAATTTGGCGGCCATCTTGGAAGGAAATTAATGTGGCTCCTAGACCAGCTTCTTATTCAGCGTATCAAGAGCTACATCTGTGCCAAATTGGTACTTTTCACCCAAAATGCACAATAGGTTGATATCTTACACCATTCTGCATGACTACTTGTAGAAACATAGGAAATGTTCAGGTGAACAGGTGCATATATTTATCTCCGCGCGCTTTGAATGAGTTGGAAGAAAAAAACAGTCTATTCTGAGTGAAGATAAACAGCCCATGAAGGTAACCATCTTAGCATTCAATTTCCTAAATACACAATTAGAATCCTACCCAGATTAAGGCTTATCTAATGTAGAATATTAGCAAACAAGGTATACTTGTCAGGCAGCGAAGATCGCCCTAACGCGTTAACACGTCAAACATTAAAACAGGCGAATTCAACCTATATAAGATTAATATATAGCTAGGCCTTATATTATAAACCAGAAAACCATACAATAGAAACTTGCTGATGAACAGTTTAAATTCTATCCGTCACCGCTGGTCCAAATCCCACTTTGATCACACTCCGAATCTCTTTGACATTTGTTCTACTTATTGGATGATATGAATGTTTTATTCATTTAATCAGGAAAAGGTGAATTGAGTGAATGAAATTCGCTTTGAATAATGAAGTGCCATAAACAACCCTGACAGATGCTGTGACTAGTACGAAGTTAACATATAAACACAAACAAGAAATCTGATATAAGATTTCCGCTTTTCTATATAAGGTAAAAAAAAAAAAAAATCAAGATGTTGATTGGATGAAATAGGTTTAAATTGTACGCGGAAGCGGTAAAGGTAATATCGGTGTGGTTTTGTTGATGAGAGTTGGAAATGGAAATGTTTTAAACAGATGAAATACGCGTGATTCTCAGTACATCTAACGAACTGTTACTCTAAGGCGCTGCACACGATATCCAAGATTAACTTGACCCAGACCCTGTCTCAAGAACACCCAAAACACGCTTGAATGCTTCGGAAGACAAACCAAAGTCCATTCAACCATAATTTACCGATCCATGAAAGGACCCTTTTCGGTTCCAATAAAACGGGAATACGCTTTGCAATCGTTACACTTTCCGGTAATCCAGATTTTGCCTTCCCCAACCTGTAAGACCTTAAAGGAATGCAGGGAATCGCTGTTCGGGTCTACAAATGAACAGTGTATCAAGTGACAAATACTGCTTGTTGCGTTGTGAAGGAGTATACATAACACGATGGTACAGTATGGTGCCACCATCTCTACTATTTCAAATATTCCGGATGTAATTTGGAACTTCCTAAAATATAGGCCGCCAGCGGCATTGACCCTTTCCAGCACAGCATAATTTACTGACAATTTTAAATTGTTGGAACTTTAAAATAAGCATCGCCTTGTCTATTAAAAAGTTGGGATTATACCTCAAATGCTACTTGCCACTCAGCACTGTCGACAACGTAAACAAATGCACCTTCGACATTAAAATCTGCACAACGCTCGGATCAACACATTCCCAAGTAACGCGTGTGGGACACGTGACATTTAACCTGTCAAATTTGGGGGTATTTTAGCTAATCAATACGCTTGTGTCCATTCAGAGACTAGAAACCTTATTATTTCATCTATGAAAAGCTGATTTTATTTAGTTATAATAACACATGAGGTTAAATCTCAAATTCAACATCACCATCACTTATTGATTTATGAGACAAATTCTAAGCTCAGCATTTCAATGAGATAGTTGTGTACTTTCCTGAAACTGTCTTCCATCATATTGGACAGCAAAATGAACTAGTACTGCACACCGCATTGGATATTGGTTAAAAAATTATGCCTTTGTGAACAACGGTATTTATTTCTCCTGTTTTGCCTCCTCGAATCATAGCGTATCTACTCTTGATAGAGGAAATGCAAGTGGACAGTTTTCGAATTATCTACAAGTGGTTCCTTTTGAAGTAAATTTAAGAACCCGTGACCCGGTTTATGTTACTGAATTTCAAGTGTCTTGAGTCTTGTTGAACAGTTGAAGAAAGCGTACAGCATTGCTTTGCAGCTGTGTAAGCCTCGGCAAGAAAGCCTGAATCCCAATTATAATGTCAAAAGGATGTAACGCTAGTAGTGGACTGCTAGTAAACACGCAAACTGGCAAATAATGTAAGATTTGCGAATTGAGAGAAAATTTTGTGTGTTTGTCCGAGAAAATGTCTCCAAGATTGAAAACAAAATATTTAGCAATTAAATGAGAAACAGTCGATTATCATGTCTCACTCCTTGTTGGATTATCGAATCTAGCATTGTCATATTCATGAAATTAGTTTCCCAATAAACTAATTCACAATTACAGCTGCTGATGACCTAAACATTTTTTTGTACAAATTAGTACGTATAAATTGAAAAGTATGAAAAATACATCAATGGCTTTTACGCGTATCGAACTGC